>OVBE01004987.1:0-22661 GCA_900406425.1 Iberis pinnata | reverse complement strand
AACTCAAATCATTTTGACCTCGTCCAGAAGTATTGACTTTCAAGGACCGGTTTAACACTTAGTACTTCAGTTAGCAGCATGATTGTGAGAAAACTCCGCTTTGCACAAAACAAGATCCCAAAACTTGATGTTAGATCCAACTAAGCAGCATAACATGTCTTCTAAAGAGCGATTGGTTACCTCTGTTTGACCATCGAACTTAGGATGATAAACATAACTCATATTAATACTAGTACGGAGTAACTTTCACAAAGAGCACCAAAAGTGAATGAGAAAGCTAAAGTCACGATCGGAAAAAAAATGGATAAAGGAAGGTCATGAAGACGGTAGATGTTGGCGAAGAAAGCTGAGCAACTTGTAATGCATATGTAGTCTTCTTGAAAGGAATAAAATAAGAAATCTTAGAGAAATGTTCAATGACAACGAAGATCAAATCGTTCCCACGTTGTGTCCCAGGCAATGCCAACACAAAATCAATGCTAATATCAAGTCAACGACTGGGTTAGAATCAGAAGTGGTAGATAAAGACCGCTATTAGTGGTGTGATCCTTTGATGTTTGACACACAACACACCTGAAAAAAGCATACAACATCACAATGGCGTATAATTCAACCTCATAAGTATTGTAGCGATAACAAGATCCTGATATCTTTTCACTAAAGAAAGAAATGGGACGACCCTTCTGACTTAACACTGCGGCAATACCTTATTTAGAAGCATCACAAAGAAGCTCAAAGGACACATTAAACTCAAGTAAAACAAGAATATGTGCTAAAACCAATTTTTCTTTGAGCATGTCAAAGGCTTTTACTGCAGCCGGAGTTCAAATGAATGTAGAACCTTTAATTTAATCTGTGGGCGACGTGGCAATAGTGCTAAAGTGGCGGATAAAACAGTGATAAAAGGATGCTAACCCATCAAAGCTTCAAACATCAGTAATGGATGTAGGTGTGGGCCAAGACTTAATGGCTTCTACCTTGCCCGGATCAATAGCTAGACCTTGGGAAGAGATGATGTAGCCAAGGAACAATACTTGAGATGCGCCAAAAATTCAATTGTGTCTAGCTGTGAATAATTTCTCCTAGCAAAAAATTGCGAGGATATCTTCCAAGTAGCGAAGATGGCTTGGTAAGCCAGAGCTAAAGATCAAGATGTCGTCAAAATAGACAACGACGAACTTGCCGACAAATGGTCAAATATCTTGATTCATAACACGCATAAATGTACTAGGCGCATTAGATAAACCAAATGGCATGACTATCCACTCGAATATATTATGGAAATATGATTCTCAATCATATCAATCTCATTTATATGTATATTAGTAACATAAGGAAATCTGTATTGTATATAAACTCTTGTACAACATTAATCCTAATACATCATTCGATTATATGGTATCAGAGCGGGTTGTTTAAACCTAAATCTCTCAGCCGTACTCTTTTCTTTTCTCTTTTCTATCATCTACTCTCTCTTCTTTCTTCATCCTCTCTTCTTTCTATGGCTAACCCAAACGCTGAAACCGTTGATACCACCTCCTCTCTTCTTAACATCAATATGTCTAATGTTACCAAGCTTGATTCCACCAACTACACCATGTGGAGTCGCCAAGTTCTTGCTCTCCTTAAAGGCTATGATCTTGCCAATCACCTTGATGGTTCGGTTGTGCCACCACCAGCCACTGTTACTATCAACAATGTCACCTCACCAAATCCAGCTTATACTTTGTGGGTTCGCCAAGACAATTTCCTTTATAGTGGCCTTCTCTGTGCTATTTTTGTGGCTGTCCAACCCACTGTCTCCCTTGCTCAAACCACAACGGATATTTGGACGTTGTTTGCCTCCACTATGCAAAACCAAGTAGAGGCCACATTAAACAACTCCGGTTGTCGCTCAAGAATCAAACAAAAGGAAATCTCACTATTGATGCTTACATTCAAGCACTCAATACCAAATTCGATCAACTTGCGTTATTGGGAAAACCTGTTGAACCTGAAGAACAACTTGACTATATTCTCGAGGGTTTACTTGAGGAATATATGTCCATTGCAGATCAGCTGGAGGGCCGAGATGTCACTCCGTCTCTTACCGAAGCACATGAAAAACTCATCAATCATGAGGCTAAACTCATGACTCAAACTCCTGCATTATTCTCTCCTCCTGTCACTGCACATGCTGCGTCTTTTCGTCCTCGTTAACATCAATCTGGTCGTCAACACCAATCTGGTCAGCCTTCGCGTAACAACAATAATTGGCCACCAAAACAACACCATCAACAGTCTGCCAACTCCCATCATGACACTCGCATGTCCAAAGGCTATCAAGGCAGGTGCCAATTGTGTGGTATCTATGGTCACAGTGCCAAAAGATGCAGCCAACTATCTGTTCATCAGCAACCAAACTCCACCAGCCTGTTCTCGTCCCCGTGGCAGCCCCGAGCAAATGTTGCAATCAATTCCTCTCAAGGTCCCAGTCCCTGGTTAGTGGACAGCGGTGCCACTCACCATCTCACCACTGACCTTGACAACTTGGCAATCCATCAACCGTACAATGGTAACGATTCAGTTCTAATCGGTGATGGTTCTGGTATTCCTATTACCCATACTGGTTCCCTTTCTTTTCCTGTTCAAAACCGAAAACTTCAATTAGACAATATCCTTTGTGTACCATCCATACATAAAAATCTTGTTTCTGTTTACCGGTTATGCAATACTAACAATGTTTATGTCGAATTTTTCCCTCAACACTTTCAGGTGAAGGATCTATCCTCGGGAACCCGATTGCTCCAAGGTCAAGCCAGTAACGAGTTTTATGACTGGCCTTTTACCCATCCGATTTCAGCCTTTCTAGCTTCTACATCGAAAGTTTCAAAAACAAGTTGGCATCTCCGGCTTGGTCATCCCTCAACTCCAATTCTTCAACATTTAGTCTCTTGTTTTTCTCTCCCTGTTACACAAACCAAAAACAATGTCAGTCTTTGTCATGATTGCTCACTTAATAAAATTCATAAACTCCTTTTTTTCACAAATTACCATTGTTTCCACTCGTCCATTAGAGTATTTCTTTACTGATGTTTGGTCCTCCCCAATTATCTTTACATCCAACTATCGCTACTACCTGGTTTTGGTTGATCACTATACTCGATACACCTGGATGTACCCTTTACAAAATAAAGCTCAAGTCAAGTCCACCTTTATTCCATTCAAGCATCTAAAACAATCTGGGCACAAGGATTTGAACTCTTTATTCCGATAATGGTGGCGAATTTATCGCTCTTCGACAATTTCTTGCTGATTCCGGCATCACTCATTACACAACGCCTCCTCACACTCCGGAACACAATGGAGTTTTCGAGCGTAAACATCGGCATATATTTGAGATGGGACTCACATTGCTTAGTCATGCTGGAATGCCGAAGACTTACTGGCCATATGCGTTCAATCCTGCGATTTATCTCATTAACCGCTTACCGACTCCGGTTCTTCACATGTCTTCTTCGTACCAGCGACTGTTGAATAATGCTCCCAATTATCACAAGCTTCGTGTCTATGGTTGTCTCTGCTATCCGTGGCTTAGACCGTACACAAGTCATAAGCTTGAAGATCGATCCGCCCCTTGTGTGTTCATGTGATATTCTCTAACCCAAAGTGCTTACCTCTGTTTAAATCGAACCACTGGTCAAATATACACCTCTAGACACGTCATCTTAGACGAATCAGTCTTCCCTTTTCGTCAATTGACACCATCGGTCCTCCCCTCTTCAAATCCCGATTATGTCTCTCTTCAACCACCACACAATCGGGTCCCTGTTCAGCCACCCACTCCGTTACCGTTACTGGACTCACCTGCGCTGTCGGGTTCCTCGCTGGAATCTCCTTCGCCGATCGTGCCACCGGAAAACTCGCCGACAGTAGTTGCGCATAACCAGGTACGCGATTCTCTTTTTCCCTTACCTTCCTCTTCTGCAGATCACTCACTCACGGCCCACTTGTCCTCAGGCCCAACCTCCACATATTCACCCTTGGCCCATTTATCACCTTATCACCAAACCTCGGCCCAACATCCCATACAGCCTATTATTTCGACCGAAACTTCTTCTTCCCCTCCTATCGCCGATAACCCATCACCAACATTCACCCTATGTGCACTCGCCGGAAAAACCAGATACACAAGCCCAACCCAAAATACAATCTTCAAACCACCCTTCAAACCGACTTACCACCCGAACCATCAACTGTGAACCAAGCGCTTCGTGACCCACTTTGGCGACAAGCCATGTCATTTGAACTTGATGCTTTTGCCAAGAATCAGACATTGGAATTGGTGTCGCGTCGTTCGCACTACAACGTTGTTAAGTTGCAAATGGCTCTTTAAGTACAAATTTTCTGCTGATGGATCTTTGAACCGCATAAAAGCCAGACTTGTTGCGCGTGGGTTTATTCAATGCTTGGGTTGGGACTATACCAAAACCTTTAGTCCGGTCATCAAAGCTGCTACCATTCGCTTAGTACTTGACATTGCTGTGACGAAATATTGGCCTATCAAACAGCTCGATGTCAATAATGCATTTTTACAGGGAACTTTGGATGAAGAAGTGTTTATGGAGCAACCTCCTGGTTTCACGGATTCAGACAAACCAGATTACATTTGTCGCCTTCGCAAAGCTATCTATGGTCTCAAACAGGCGCTTCGTGCCTGGTATAGTGAACTTCGAGCCTTTCTTCTCAAGCTTGGATTTATAAATTCTTATGCCGACACGTCTCTGTTTTTTCTTCAACAACACAAGTCTCTGGTTTATCTCTTGGTGTATGTTGACGACATTCTAATTACTGGTAACAATGGCTCGTCTATCAATCAGATTTTAAGACTTCTTTCAGAACGATTCTCCATTAAAGATCCCGAAGATCTCCAATATTTTCTGGGTATTGAAGCCACACGCACGAAGAATGGTCTGCACCTGTCTCAAACCCGATACATTGTTGATCTGCTCCAACGGTTTAATATGGCTAATTCAAAGCCTGTGTGTACACCTATGTCATCTTCACCAAAGTTGTTACTCACTTCAGGAACTCCTTTGCCACAACCAACAGATTATCAGAAACTTTTTGGGAGTCTCCAATACCTTGCCTTTACACGTCTTGACATTGCCTACGCAGTCAATCGTTTATCCCAATTTATGCACAAGCCGACTGATGTGCATTGGCAAGCTGCCAAATGGGTTCTCCGGTATTTGGCAGCCACTCCCAAGTATGACATCTATTACTCACTCAAGAACACTCTATCTCTTCATGCATACTCTGATGTGGATTGGGCTGGTGACTCTGATGATTACGTCTCTACCAATGCCTACATTGTCTATCTTGGTCGTCATCCCATTTCTTGGATGGCCAAGAAACAGAACAGTGTACCTCGATCCTCAACGAAGGCTGAGTATCGTTCCATTGCCAACACCGCTGCCGAATTACGATGGATATGCATCTCTTGTCTGAACTTCACATTACTCTCTCCAATCAACCTGTTGTTTACTGTGATAATGTTGGGGCTACGTTCCTATGCGCGAATCCTATCTTCCACTCTCGGATGAAGCACATAGCCATAGATTATCACTTCATTAGAGGGCAAGTACTACATGGACTTCTTCGGGTAGCTCATGTCAACACCAAAGACCAACTTGCCGACACCCTAACCAAACCGCTACCTCGGATCAAATTTCAAGATTTAAGAACCAAGATTGGAGTTCTCAAGCTCCCTCCATCTTGAGGGGGCATATTATGGAAATATGATTCTCAATCATATCAATCACATTTATATGTATATTAGTAACATAAGGAAATATGTATTGTATATAAACTCTTGTACAACATTAATCCTAATACATCATTCGATTATAGAATAAACCTTTCCTTTTCTTGAAAGCAGTCTTCCATTTATCTCCCGGCCGAATGCGAATTTGTGATACCCACTTTTAAGATCAAGCTTAGTAAAGATGGAAGCATGACCAGCTTGATCAAGAATATCATCAAGACGTGGTATAGGAAATCAATAACGTCTACTATTTTTTTGATGACAAGACAATCAACGCATATACGCCATGAACCATCTTTCTTTGGGATAAGTAAAATAGAAACGACGGTAAGGCTTAAGCTTTCTCTGACGTGTCCTTTAGCAAGGAGTTTTTTCACCTGTCGTCGTAATTCTTTATGTTCATGAGGACTCATTCGGTAATGCGGTATATTGGGAATGAATTCATTAGGAACCAAGTCGTTGTGATGTTAAATATCTCTCAGAGGTGGTAAAAGGAGATGGAGTTGAAGCATTGTCGTGAGAATTCACCGGTGTGCCTATATGGACCCAAATAACGTCAGATGTCTGAAGTCGTTCTTCAAACTCTGCTTTGGGAATGAACAACAAGGCGTGTGTAGATGTTGGAGATGATGGAGGAGGTACAGGTGGTATTGATGGTGAGTTGGTGACAGATTGTTTTGTCAACGGTAGTAATGTGAAGGCACGACCATTGAGGACGAAGATGTACATATTAAGCTTACCACAGTTAGTAGAGTCATGATCAAACTGCCAGGGATGGCCAAGAAGTAGGTGACATGCGTCTAGTGGGAAGACATCGCAGCTTACCGTGTCATGGTACGAAGCGATGGTGAAAAAACGGAAGCTTGACGAGAGACAGTTGTTTATGAGCCATTGTTGAGCCATGCGAGCTTGTATGGAGAAGAGTGAGGCACAGACAAGATGACCAACTTGAGTAATGCATTGGCAAAGATTGCATTTGTACACCTTCCTGAATCAATAATCACCTTGAAAATCTTACCATTAATCGTGCATGTCGTACGAAATAACATGGTTCGAAGCCACAATTCTTGTGATGCGCGATGAAAGAGACAATTGCGACGGACCACTAGGGTGTGATGACCTGTATCGCCACCTAAAACTTATGCGTCATTTTCATATACCGGATCAAAAGCCGATAAATCATAATGTGGTTCGTCATATGTTGGATCATCATGCAACAACAGGATGCAATGGTTGAGTGTTAGGAAAGCTGTTTGACGATGACCAGATTCGCCACAAGTGAAACAACACAAAGCGCTAGTTTGAGGTTGATGATTGGCCACTATTGAATCACTAGGTTGTTGTCGTCGAGATGACGAAGGTGGAGTTGGTGTCGCATCACTAGCTATAGTTGTCGAGTCATTTGTAACTGGTAACATGAAACGGTTACGGGGACCCGAGGATGTACTTGACAAACGAGACTGAAGTTTAAGTGCCACAGCTCGTTGATGTACTTCAGAGATGAACAATTGATTGGACTGTTGCAAGGCAAGTTGTATGTGATAACGAAAACCACCTATGAAACGAGAGATCAATTGAACTTTTGAGTCACGTAAAGGTGTACGAGCAGCTAAGTTGAAAAAGTCGGACGCATAATCATCGATAAAACAGGATCCTTGTCGGAGGGCTTGCAACTTGTCGAAGAGAGTACGCTTATAGTTGTAAGGGAGGAAGGCACGACGCAAGTGTTTCTTCATATGTTTCCACGTATTGATCTTTGATTTACCTTCACAACGAAGTGACTCTTTGAACTGGTGTCACCAAGCCATAGTGCGATCCTTGAATCTTGTAGAAACCAAAAGGAGTGCGCATATTGTCAGGTACCTCTTTAAAATCCATGATTTCTTCTAGGGCACTCAACCAATCAAAAAAATCGTCGGCTCTAAGAGTTCCTGAAAATTCAGAAATGTCCAAGCGAAAACCGAATTCATCGTGATTGTTGATGTCGATCATAGTCAAATGGTGGATTGTCACGTTGATTGTTGCATTGGTGCGGATGAGGACCACATCGATCATCATTATCATGATGATCGACGATTATATTCTCAATAACCTTTTCATCATCATACTCAACGAGAGGTAGAGGTTGTGCAGAGTTACGAATGTTGTTATTTTGTTGTTGGAGGACGTTCGTCATAGCTGTTTCAACGACATGGAGAAGAACATCATGAAGTCCACTTGTAAAGGCTTCAAGTGTATGTTGAAGTTCTTCTTGATGATCTTCGTTGTTTTTTTCTAGGAGCCATTAATTTAGGATTGATTTTAATTTATAAAATTAAAGTTGCTGAATCTGATACCAACTGATGTAGCATGAGATACGTTTGAGCAAAGAGTCTTGTTTATTCTAAGAATACCCAAGAAATTAAATGAGCTTTATGACGTTGAAAACGCAAAGATTTATCCTAGATATATAGAGAGAGTTTCAAAAACCAAACTTATCCATGCACGTGAGGAAAGAAATGAATTTAAAAAGAAGATAAAATAAAGGAAAGAAGTAAAATAAAAAACCAAAACCAAATCAGCTTAGAAACTATGCCCTCCATCATCATTTATTGAGTAAAGTTACTTATGACTATATTTTTTACTTCCACTCTAAAATAGAGTTATACAAAAAATAAAGTTGTGTTGGAGAAAAACCAACTAAAAAATGGAGTGATTCTATTTTGGAGTAAAAAAATTTAGTTTTATATTAGAGATGCTCTTACAATTTTATGCGGAAATTTTCTAAATATATTAATTTAAAATTAACCTAAGTATAAGTTAATTTAACTGAAGTCAATTTTTACTCTTTTTGCATAGGTTTCGAGAAATAGAATATGCTGAAAAATTGAAGTCGACTCAATGTATTAAATTAGAAGAACTTCTTATAATTTTTTGACTAAATCAAATTTGAAAGAAAAAAATATAATTGTTTTTCTAGAAAGCCAAAATGCATGGATCTAAAAAATCATTTCTAAAAAATGACATGTTATTGTTACCTAGACACATATATAGCATAATTTTGTTTTTCTCAAACAGTAAAAATTATAATAGAAATTAGATACTGATTTATTACAAAAAAATATCATCCTTACAAGTGGATTTGAACTTTTTTTTGGATGCGCGAATGAAACCAAAATGGACCTCTTATAGCGAGGTAAAATTGGAAAAGACCATATTGCTAATGCTTTTGGCGATGTCTCTTGCTATAGAGTTGGCGGAAGGGGATGACGTATGAAAATAGACCGAGACGAAGCATTCCCTAATATGAGAAATTCTTTATAGAAAATTCATGTATTTAATAATTTAATAATTGTATATTGGTTATCTTGCGTGGCAAAAATGTAAGCAACTATTAAAGATGTTCTACATAAAATTGTATAAGTTTTTTTGTCAACAAAAATTGTATAAGTTTTTGTTCTACAATTATTTAAAGTAAAGTGTAAAGCACGAATAATATTTATGAAACGGAAAATTTTAAGATTAAAAATGAATCTATATATGTATGCATGTATCTAATTTTGTGATCACTTTATAAAAACCCACCCATTCATAACAATATAGGGTTCTGGTATAAATAGAGGAATAAAAATTAGTGATATAAAGTATGCTTCTAAATGTTTACGATTTAAATAGAATAAAAATGGTGAAATCAAGTGATTCTCTAAATTTTACTATTTGAATGAAAAAAACGTAAAACATCAATTCAACCTGTTACACCTATAAATTTTTAAAAATATAACAAATTCTAGAGAAAAAATATTCTTCTACTATCTTGTAGAGGAATGACTGAATGAGAAAAATAAGAATATTTTTCTACTCTCTTTTTTCATTTATTTATGTTCGATAGATAATAATTATTCCACTAATTTTAATAATGTTTACTGTTTTTAGATGGCTATTTTAGAGGGATTTTATTATGGGATCTTAAAGAGAACTCAAAAACATAAGTTGAAGTGACCTAAAGAGAATTGATTGATGATTTGGTAATTTTACAAAATTGAACCCTTGAAAGTAAATATAACATTTTCAACTTGCAAAATGCAAAAAAGCTAGGTTCATTTTCAACTTTTGGGAAACACATACACTGAAAGCAATTTCTAGATGACGTCATTGTGCCACGAAAGCACAATCTCTTCAAGCTCTACAATTAGCTCTGACCACTGAGATTCCTCCTCTTCCTCCTCCATACCATCCGTCATCTTCACTTCCCCAACAACCAGCCCCTCCGCAAACTCCACCGTCTCTACCACCACTCCAGTTCTTCCTTTTCCTAATCCCACCACCGTCACCTCCATCTTCCTCTCCACTCTATACCCTAACTTCTCCCCTATAATCTTCACCTTCTCCACCACTTCCTCCGCCGAAACCTTAGCTATGAATCTCCTCCTCTTCCTCTTATCAAACAGTCCCGATATATCCAATCCTTGTCCTAACGATATGATCAAATCAAACGCTGTGATCATATCGCTACTCGGTTTCGCCAATCGATTATCCGATTCCAACAAACTAGACTGAAACTCAGTGGATGATGATTTTCCAAACCATGTGGTTCGAGTTACACTTTCGATACTCATCCTTGTTTCTGGATTGGGGTCAAGTAATTTGAAGATAATGGATCGAGCTGGTTTTGATATGTAACTTGGGAAACGATAATCTCTTCGTTGAATCTTCCTATACATACAAACAATATTCGAATCCTCGAAAGGAAGGTAACCTGCGAGAAGATGGTGTCACGACGCATTAAATCACTAAAAAATCGGTAAGTGAGCTATTCGAAAGTATCACTTTCTAGTACAGATTCTCTAGCCCCCAACTCTTCCTATTAGATTTTAAAAATATAAGTATACCTGCGAGAATAACGAAGAGAAAGACGCCACACGACCAAGCATCAGCCTTAGCTCCGTCGTAACATTTCTGAGCTATAACTTCCGGAGCTGTGTACGCCGGAGTACCACACGATGTTTGGAGCAATCCTTCACTGTTACGATGCTCCGAGAAAGCTGTTAAGCCGAAGTCTGAGAGCTTCAGGTTTCCTTGCTTGTCGAGAAGCATGTTCTGTGGCTTCACGTCACGGTGAGCGATTCCGTCTCGGTGGCAAAAGGTGAGAGCGGAGGCGAGTTGCTGGAAGTAACGACGCGCCGCCTTTTCGTCAAGGCGACCGGATTTGACGATCTGTGTGAAAAGCTCTCCGCCGGCGGCTAGTTCCATGACTAGATAGATTTTGGATTTAGTAGCCATGACTTCGTGGATTTTGAGGATGTTAGGGTGGTGGTGAAGGCGGCGCATCGCTTCAATCTCCCGGAATATCCTTTCTTCCATACCGGAGTTGATAGTCTTCTTCTTATCAATGATCTTGATCGCCACAAGCTCGTTGGTTTCAATGGAACGAGCTACATGGACTTTAGCAAAGTTCCCACTGCCGAGTCGGCGACCGAGTTCGTATTTTCCAAGGAGAATGGTAGGAGGAGGAGTTTTCATAGGCTGTGGTGGCTTAAACGAAAATGGTGAGAGAAAATGCATGAGTTTTGAGTTAGAATGTTGACACTGTTTATGTATTCTATTTTTTATAAGGAAGGAAGAGAACTCTTCTCTTTTGAGTGGTATATATGTGTGGTAAAAATTGTATTAAGATTATCTTTTTAAGTTAAAATAGTGCACAAAAACGGTATAAATGTGATACTACAATTTTTATGACGTTTCAAATTTTTTTAAAAAGGTCATGATTTAATACCTATAGAGGTTTGGTCTTTTTTGACAAGTTGGGTATAACTCTTATGGATTTAGTGCATTAGTAATGAAGGATTTCTATAAAGTGATTTCTTTAAAAAAAAGAATAAGTACATATAAGTTATTTAGTTAATTTTGAATAGAGTGCTCTTTAAGTCCAGATTAATTTGAGGTATTTTTCTTATGAGATTTACATTTGGTAAAATTATGATAATAGAGAGACATAGGAAAGATCGACGAAAACTATTTATTTTTACGATTTTTTTTTTTTAATCCAAACCTCACTTTTTCGTAGCCACTGAAAATTCTGGTTAATTCACTTCCATCATATATAGTTTAATACTTTAACCCCATAACGCCATAGCCATAATATTGGAAAATTTTTTTTTATATATATATTGCAACAGCATAGAAGAACTTTTGAAAGCTTTACATATTTTCTTTCAAATTTTAATGGTAGTAAATGTAATATGAATCATTTATTTCTATACATTAAAAGTACGTATATTAATATAATTTTAATTGTTTGATTATTTAATAATCGTGATAAGATTATTTAATAATCATTAACGACAACGATCATAGCTAACGATCTAAAATAATAAATAACAAATAATTAAATTTAATTTACAGTTATTATTAATCGCTAACGACAACGGTTACCGTTAATGAATAAAAACAACAACAACGATCTACACATTTTTTATCTTTATACATATTAGTAAATAACAATTAATGCAAACAAACATATTTTTTCCGTGAAAAATCAGTGATCGACAAAATATCGGTCTAGTATAATATATTATATTATTTTATGTTATATTATATATAATATTTTGATTATAAACGCGTAGAATTAAAATTTTTTAATTTATTACTTAAATTTTACTATATAATAAAAATTGAAATTAAAAAATTTTACCAATAGAAAAGTGTTCTGCATAATTTTGAAGATGATAGTGTTTTCAATAAATGCAAATCTTGCACTAATTAAAAATTGAAAAATATAATAAAATATTTTTTTTGGAGAAATTTTTTGAAACACCACCAAAAGAAGTTCAAATTCCAAAACTAATACACACTCACAAAAGTTTCAAAAATACCACTCACTTTCAAATGTTCCAAATATACCACCAACGTAAAAAGTGAATTTTAAGGGTTTAGAGTTTAAAATTTTGAGTTTTTGTCCATTAAATAGAGTTTAAGGTTTAGTTTTGAAGGGGGTATGGTTTAGTTTTGAGGTTTTAGGGTTTAAATTTGAAATTTGAAGAATATTTTAAATGTTGTGGTATTTTTGGATCAAAAACATTTTTGTGATATTTGTTTTTAAAAATATGATATTTTAGAGCTTTTAGAAGTGCGTGGTAGTTTTGAAATAAAATAATTTTTGGTGATATTTTTGAAAATGTCTTAAAAAATTTTGTTTGCTAAAGATATTTAATAGAAAGGAACGTAGAGAATAATGAATATTATCATTGTAACAAAAATTATTACTAAACGACTAGAAAACAAACATATTCTATAGTTAATCGCTGACAATTTTGAAACTGAGATAATATAATCGTTTGTCATATTATATTAGTGTTGTAGTTAGGAATTAAAACCAATACATCTTTAATATTTCAAGTGGTAGAGTAACGCTATATTGGTTTGTTTTTTTTAGATAATTATCTAAAATACCATAAATAATAGGAAAGTTAGCACAAATACTATAACCTCTAAATCTTACCAATCATAATATTATGTTATATAAAAAAATAAATACACTCTTATTTTTCTCTTTCACATTTTTCAATTTTCTATCTTCTCTATTCTCTACTATTTCTTTATCTTCTTTCTTCATCAATTTTCATCATCTCAATTATAATTTCTTCTCAAATCTTCTCTGATTTTTCTTTCTCATTCTAGATTTCATCTTCATTATTTGCAAAAAGGTCAACCTCCACGACGGTGGACAAAATGAGTGGGATGGCAGACAAGACGAGTGCGACGACACTTGACAACAATTGAATCTACATAATACTCTCTCTCTCTCAATTTGATCTTGCTTCTAATCTTCATCAGACTCACACACCAACTTTTCTATCTTCATAAACCAACCTCACAACAAGTCAACCCCTTGAAGTCAGAAGAAGAACATGATAAAGAGAGAGATGAAAAACCAAGAGAGTGGTGGTGGTCTATGCCTGAGACAATGGTATACGCCGTGAATGCACGATAAATCCGACGATTCAAAACTTGAGCAAAGTAAGTCGCTACAACCCCCCACGATTCTAGCTTCATATGTCCACCAACCAAATTGTTGTCTACTAGGAAAATATGGACAAAACTATATCTGGTGGATATGGTGGACCAGTTCATTACAATCTCTTTTCCATCACAAATCATTTGTCTAAGATTATTATGTAGTATATATTCTTATATAATATTGAAAGAATGATTATAAATTCTACTGTTATTTTAAATTCTTAAGCTTTGATAATACCAACTACTAAAAATAATGTTATCTTCTAGATATATAAATGGAAAAATAAATAAATAACTTGTCTATGAACATAACCATAGAAAAAGTTTAAAGGATTGAAAGGATGGACAAAAATAAATAACGCATCTATCAGCAGAACCACTGAATAAGTTTCAAAGACTGAAAGATATAACCGTTGACAAAAATAAATAACTTGTCTACCCGCAAAATTAAATGCACGTCACATCATGTCTCTTAAATGCACTGAAACAACTTTTTGGAGCTAGAAAGAGTGACATTCAAGAAGGACACGCTGATCATTTTGTCTCTGCCACAATACCACACAATTATGGCATTTTTGATAAAACCCGCCATTTATGGCGTTTTTGTTTACTTTTTGCCAAATTATGGCATTTTTGGCAAAATTCCCTTGTTTTTTGATCGATAATATAGTTACATTATATTAAAACAAATCCATAAGAGGTAGAAACATTTCTATTCGGAAAAGATAACAAATCTATATTGGGTATAGTCACAGGTAAAAAGAAGCAATTAAATTAAATTGAAATCTAAACCTAAACCTAAAAAATCTAAAACAATTTCCAAACTGAGATTATTTAGAAAAACCATAAACTCCTACGAAAAAAGACTAACCCCTGTCATTTTTTTTCTTCGGTTACAAGCCATCTTGGGAGAATAGTGTAAGGCTAGCAACATGTTGTTTTAATACTAAAAGTGCAAATTTCATTAATGAAAGAAATTGGCTATATGACTATATGTAGCCTTACAAATGTTGAAACATAAAGTTCTAAGAACAAGCAACTAAGGAGAAAATAATTAAAACACTTAGTCAACTAAAACACTAAACTGAGTTATGAAAACTCGGCCGTTTATTAACTAAAAGTACCCACTACTTAGTTTACTTTGAGTGAGATAACAAAAACTAAATTTGGCGCCAACAAACCTCCTTATACTAAGCCAAGCTCATGAGGCTTAGTTTACTTTTGGAAGAGGGAAGTCCAAGATGAAACATGAATTTTTAAAATCTTCACGATTTAGTGGCTTGGTAAAAATGTCGGCCATATGTTCCTTTGTACCACAATGTTCAAGCTGTATAACACCATCTTTAACAAGAACACGTAAGAATTGAAATCTTATTCCAATGTGCTTACATCTCTAATGGAAGATTGGATTCTTGGAAAGCTTAATTGTTGAAGTGTTGTGACAGAGAATGATTATATTCCCTCCTGCATCATGCTTTATTTCTTCTAGAACCCCTTTTAACCAGATTGCTTGACTTGCACAAACATATGTTGCCACATACTCAACTTATATAGTAGATAGTGTGACAATCAGTTGTTTCTTTGATAGCCAAGGTATAGCTACTTCATCCTTTAAGAATACATATCCTGATGTACTCTTCTTGTTGTACTCTTCCAGTTCCTCCTCTTCTATACCACAAACCAAAATCCTTTGTTCCTTGCAAGTATCTTAGAACTCTTTTTGCAGCCTGTAAATGCATATGAGTAGGTGTATACTTGAAACGACTAAGCAGACTCACAACATAATGGAGATATGTTCTAGCAGTAGTGATGTACAGTAGACTCTCAGTTATTTGAATGTAAGAGGTTTCATCAATTTTGTCTCCTTCTTCATCCAAATTCAATTACTTGCTTCATAGAACCAATGGATTGCAAATATGATTACACTCTTCCATATCAAATCTCTTCGGAATCTTAGCTGCATATATAAACTAAGATATATGAATTTCGTGTGATGTTTGTAGCACTTCAAGGCCTGAGAAGTATCTCATTCAGCCTAAATCTATCATGCCAAATTCTTGTTGCATTGAAGCTTTGAAGTTTTTCATCATTTCCTCATTGTTTTCTATGTAGATTAGATCATCTACATATATGCTCACAAACAAAACGGTACCTCTTTCATTTGACTTAAGACATAGAGTTTCTTCATTCTGAGACTTGATAAATACCTCCTTGATAAAATAATCTTCAATTCTGCTAAACCATGCCCATGGAGCTTGTTTTAGTCCATTCAAGGCCTTGTGAAGTTTGCAGACATTGTCTTCTTCTCCCTTGATTTCAAAACTTGTGGTTGTTGAGTATAAACATCTTCTTCAAGAACTTCATGGAGGAAAGCTAACTTGACATCAAGCTGGTAAATGTTCCAGACCTTTTGAGCTGCAATGTTTAGAATAATATGTATTGTATCTATGCGACCCACATGAGCATAAACCTATGTGTAGTCAATCCCATGTTTATGTGAGAACCCTTTAGCCACCAATTGTGTCTTTTGCTTGCTGATTTTTCCAAGATTATTCAATTTTGTTTTGTAGATTCACTTTACTCCAATGCACTTAGCTCCTTTAGGTAGATAAGTGAGCTCCCAAGTATCATTCTTCATGATTGATTTACACTTTTCAGTCATTGCTTCCTTCCATTTCTCACTTTTCTCAACTTCTTCAAAAATAGTAGGATCATATGAGTTGATCTCCACCATGTTCACTTCATCTTCTTCTACTTCGTTCTCATATCCCAAAATGTAATCATTCAAGTATTTTGGAACTCTTGTGACATGTTTGCTTCGTGTGTTTTGTTAATTATGAGATTCTCCATCATTTCATTCTCCTGCATATTCACCAATTTCTGCAATATTTCTAGTATTTTGCACAATCTTATTAGCATTCTCAGTGTCACTAATCTCACTTTCAATTTGTCCCGCAAAGTATCATCATTCCAGCTGAATTCTGTTTCAGAAACTCCATCTTCTTGGTCATGTTCCTAGTTCCAGAATTTAGTTTCTTTGAACACTACATCCTTGCTGATGATTATCCTTTTAGCAATGGGATTGTAGAGACGATATCCTTTAGATTCTTCTGAAAAACCAAGTAAGATGCTCACAACAATCCTGTCATATATTTTCCCCTGTTTTTCATTAGCAATGTGCGCATGTGCCAAGCAACCCATACCCTGAGATATTCTACATTGGGCTTCACACCACTCCATGCCTCATGTGGAGTGATATCTTGTACAACATGAGTTGGACATTTGTTGAGTATGTATAATGTCCAGTTGACTGCTTCAGGCCAAAAAAAATTTGGAATCTTGCTTGATGAAAGTATTAACCTTACCATATTCATGATTGTCGTATTCTTTCATTCTATAATTTTGTTTTGCTGGAAAATGTATGCAGTTGTGAGCTGTCTTCTCACTCCAGTTCTATGCAGAAATCTAGAAAATCATTTTGAAGTAAATTTCCCTCCTATGTCTATTCTCAGACATTTAATACTTTTTCTTGTTTCAGTCTCTACTCTCTTCTTGAACAGTTTGAACATAACAAAGCCTCAAACTTTTCCTTCAATAGGTAACACCGGGCTTCTCTGCTATGATCATCTATAAAGCAAAATAGATACATGAGTCCACTTGTTGAGCTTGGACTTATGGGTTCACAGATGTCAGAATGGATGAGCTCTAAAACCTCCTTTACCCTCCAATTGCTTTTCTTTGGAATTGAGTTTATGGGTTGTTTTCCTACAAGACAGCCTAAGCAGGTGAAGTTTTATATTCAAACGTTGGTAGCCCTCACACCATACATTTGCTCTATTAGGTCTTCATTCTACTATGCCCAAGATGGCCATATCTCTTGTGCCAAAATTGTGGTAACTCTTCAAGAGTAGCTTGTAGGCACTTTTTTGCTTTAAGCGATCTCCTTCACTGGTTTGATCAATCAAAAGGAACATTCGATTCAGACTCATCTTGCTTTCTGCTATTAGACCTTTCTCATCATGAAATATACTGCAAGTTCCCTTTTGAACGATGTTGGTGAGTTTCTTTTCTTGTAATTGACCAAGACGTAACAATTTTTTTTGAGTTCTGGAACATAGTACACTTCACTAATGGAGTATGTGCATCCATTCAATATAAGCAACACATCTCCCTTTCCTACTAATTCTATCATTTTATCATTTCCTAGCTTCACTGAGTGCATGAACTAGGTGTCAAAACTTGAAAACAAGCTTCTGTCACCACTCATGTGGTTTGAACAAACTGAATCACGGCACTAAACCTTGCTTCTTATGATTGTGTGATCTCCAGTGTACGCCATTTGCATCAGTTCTGCAACTTCATCCAGATTTGTCTATGATATTTCAATCTCATAGAGGTCTCCTTCGTCTGCATGAATCAAGTCATCTTCATCTACATAATCCATCAATAGCATTGTCTCATTCCCATCAGAATTTGCGTAGTTTGATTCTTCTTATTCCCACTTTGAACATTCATTTTTAAAATGTCCCAAACGATGAAATTTGTAGCACTCAGCTTTACTTTTTTCAACAAAGTTCCTTCCTCTACCACGTCATGTTCCTCTGCCATTGAACCTTTTTCCCCTGGTTCCTATTCATCTTCCATGAGATACATTCAGCAGCACATGATCATCTCTTTTTTTCTTCTTGAACTTTTGTTCATGAACTGTCAAAGAGCTTTGCAATTCGTCTAGAGTGATACTTTTAATGTCGTTGGATTCTTCAATTGAAACCACCACATACATAAACCTCTCATTTAAGGCTCTCAAGATCTTCTCTACCACCTTGGTGTTTATCATGGTTTCTCTATTACTACTCATTTTTTGTGTGATAGCCAACACACGTTTGAACTACTCTTCAACCTTCCTAGATTCCTTCATTTCCAATACTTCAAAATCTCTTCTCAATTTCTGCAGCAATGATATTTTAACTCTGGCATTTCCACCAAACTTACTTTTCATTAAATCACAATGATCTTGGAGGTTCTTCTGTCCAGTATTTGTTCAAGTGTGATTCTATCAATTGATTGATCGATAAAGGTAATTCTTTACCTTTTGATCATCAGCCTTGGCTTCTTCATTCAACAACCTATGTTCTGATGTGTTAGGAATTGCAGTATGTGTCTCCATAATTCTGGTCTCAATCAGCTTCCATAGTCTTTTTAATCGAAAGAAGTTTTTCATAACTTCACTTCAGTGGTCCCATTGCCCAACGAATTGAGGATTTTTTGCCTTTTCGTCTCCCATTTCAGTCTTTAGAAGTTTCGACTTCTTTTTTGTGTGAATTTAGCAAACAACGAGCTCTGATACCACTTTGTAAGGTTAAAGATAGGTTATTTAAATACTGAAAGTGAAAATCTCATTAACGAAAAAAATTGGCTATAACTAAAAATGCCGAAACAGAGAATCCTACAAACAAGAAAATAACTGAAACACTTAGTCAACTAAAACACTAAACTGAACCATGAAGACTCGATAATTTATTAATCAAAAATACCCACTACTTAGTCTACTTTGAATGAGCTAACAACAGTTGAATTTGGCGCCAACAAATAGCGCATGAGAAGGACTCCTACAGAGGGAGTAACGCTATATAGGTTAAGATGAGAATCCGACAATACTTACCATGTATGTAAAACTCTTGTCTACATAAGCAACTCAAGTTTTCAACGGTTTATATATTATCATTAATGCATGACTGCGACTGAAGAAACAAGCTTCACCATTTATTTTGGGTGTTAAAATGAAAATTGTCAGAGATGTATTTTTAAAATGCGTAATTATCAACGATACTTTTGTAGTGGTGCGATAGTTCTAAGTTCTAACATTATACTATACTTGTATCTGTATATTTTATATTATGCCGCCAATAATATATAATAAGATTAAAAAATAGTAGTTCAATATGTAATATGTCTTCTTCCCTGATATTCCCCACGTGAAGAAATTTTTCATAAAACAGTATACTAATATAAGTAGTTTGATAAATAAAGAAAATTATGAATCCTTTATTTTTATGAAGGTCTAATTTCACATGTCTTATAAACTCGAACAGGTTGTGTGATAAACGGAGTTTTTTGCTTTGAATTTTCAGTAGAACCTTAAGCCAATACTCAAAGTCAAAAAGATATACAACAACATCCAAATAGATATTCTTGTTTAAGTCATAAATTTATCTTTTAGAAAGTAAATTGGACCTTATCACATACTTAACTTTATAAACTAAGCTTGTAAAAGAGCCATCACTCTTAATAATAAAATAATTAAAGTTTTATCTCGTTGATCACTTATCATCATAGTTTATAGCAAAAATTCTTGGTATTTTGAGTTATAATTTTATTGAACCGAATATTAAACGGTCACATCAGTGGGACCTATCGTATAATATTCTTTTTGTACTTCGCAGTCAACGATTTTCTACCTGAAACGTTTTAAAGTATTAGTTTTTGTCTTCATTCTGAATAAAGGGTATCTGGCTCCCTCTCTACTTCCTCGTGAGTCACTTCCGGCGTTACGAGACCGTTTTAGGGAAACAATATCAACCGCTAAGATCGTCTGTAACTGTCGAGAGGCATCTCAAGAACGGCTGTCAGTTAGCCACGTCATCGAACTTGGGACCTATCATATGGCATTGTTGCAATTATTTGCAAAGATTTAAGTGAGCGAAGAAAGCATGCACATTCTCACATTCTCACATTATTTTGTTATGTAATTATTCCTGTTTTTTGGGTCTTTGGATTTTTACTCTTAATTGACTTTCGCATATTCGTCCTTCCGAAACCGCACTAACATAAATCCATATTTAAAGAACCATTCATTCGAACGTAGGAAAAGTTTAGGGATACATCATACATATATAAGAATTGGAATATTAGGTGAATTAGTTTGTAAAATTAATTATTTGGTTTTAATACGTTTCATATATCTCTTTTCTACTTTCACTTTTCTTTTCTACTTTCACTTTTTCACACGCGTATTTTTTTCTTTCTTTCTTTCCCTCATCTTTTTTTTCTTTTTAAATTGCATTCTCTTTTATTTTTTGAAAAATAAAATCATATAAAAAATATTATAATCACAAAATTACATAAAAAACATAATTTTTATAAATCTAACATGACTAATATTATTTAAAACAGATTTATATTTTTTAAATAGTGAGTAGTAAATTTGTTTTAAAACTATAAACCCAGGAATAGTCGGACAACTGAACATAATAATCGGACTAGTGAAAATATTAGAAACCCGAAACTCGAAAATATAAACAAAAAATTTGAAAATATAAACCGAAAACCCTAAAATATAAACCCAAAACCCAAAATATAAATCATAAACCTAAGATATAAACCTAAACTCAAACTATAAACCCAAAACCCCAGAATATAAATCCTAAACCAAAAACTCCAAAATATAAACTCTAAATCATAAATCTAGAACCCAAAAATAAGTAATAAAAAATCAAATTAGTCACATAAAAAATTGAGATTAGCCAAAATTTTTTTGATGAAACTAACAAAAAAACATCTCCTAAAAAAAAATAAAACAAAAGGGAAAAGAAAAGAGAGAGGGGGTATATATGTATAAATTTATATTGTGGATGGAGAGAGAGGGTGTATGTAGGTAGAGTGCAGGGCCGGCTCAAAAATATTAGGGTTGACTTCACGTGCCCCCTAAACTTTGTCCATCCAATATTTTTTCCCCTGAACTTTGGAGCTCCTTAATTTCCCACATGAACTTAGATTGCTCATTATCCACTCCCTCAACTTTGTCCATCCAATCTTTTACTCCTGATCTTTGAAGCTCCTTAATTTCCCACCTGAAATTAGATTGCTCTTTATCCGACCTCCTCAACTATTTGTTCTCATCATTTTAACCCCAAACGATTTAAAACATTAATTTGCGATTTAAATTATGAAAAGCGATAACAAATCGCGTTTTGGTTTAACCCAATAAATCTTATGTTAAAATATTTTTAATATTAAATCTTACGTTAAAATATTTTTAATATTACTTTTAGGCAAATACAACAAAAAAAGTAAAATTAATTATAAAAATAAATTAAATAATTTATAATATTATAATATTTTAAAATAATAAGTTCATTTAAAATATTTTTAATATTAAAAACATAATATTTAATTTTCTTATTTTAATTGATTTTAAAATATTTTATAATATTATAATATTTTAAAATGATAAATTGAATTAAAATATTTTTCATATTAAAAAATATTTGATTTATTATTCTAATTGATTTCAAATATTTTAATTAAAATAATAAATTAAATATTTTAAAATATTGTAATATTTTAAATTATAAAGTAAAATAAATTATTTTTAAAATTAGAAACTTAATATTTAATTTATTCCTTTAAATATTTTTAAAATATTTTGTTGTATTATTTTAAAAGTAATATTAAAAATATTTTAACATATTTTAACTTAAGATTTATTTGATTAAACCAAAACGTGATTTGTTATCGCTTTTATAAAATAAAAATTAGTGTTCTAAATCGTTGTAAGGGTTAAAACGATGAGAACGAATAGTTGATTGACCGTGTAAGGAGCAATCTAAGTTCATGTGAGAAATTAAGGAGCCCCAAAGTTCAAGAGAAAAAAATTGGATGGACAAAGTTGAGGGGAGCTAGTGAAGTCAACCCAATATATTATGTGCCCATGGGCAAAACATAAGTTTGGGTCTCTTATTTTTAATTTATATAAACAAATTAAGTAACACTACTAAAAGTTTATGTATTAGATTTCAATCGTAAAATTTATTCTGAAATCTTAATATATATATATATATATATATATATATACATGAAA
>OVBE01004986.1:0-22661 GCA_900406425.1 Iberis pinnata | reverse complement strand
AATCCTCCTGTATGTTGTTTTTAGAAATTGAATTGACTGTGGTTCATTGAGCTAATTTGGCAATACTTATCATCATTCTTATTGTTTTTTTTGGAGGAGCATCTCTGGATACGATTAAAAAGAACAGTAAAGTTCCTATGTCCAGCAAAGATAATACCACCATATATAGAAGTAGATTTGAGCCACCTAAAAGTTCATCCGGCACTAAAGCTCATAATGTCCAAAGACGAACCCTTTGTTAAGATATCAGGAGGACGTGTCACTGACCATCAAAAGAAATAAAACCTCTCAAGCTCCTTTAGGGTATATCTTAATAAGCATTTTAGTTTCACATTTCAAATTTAACATGCCATTTTACATAATTATATTATTCACAAACAATTGTTTCTCTATTTCCCATCCACGATATGTAAACATCTTCAAATTTATAGACATGTTAAAATTTAAATGAAATAAGTATTAACAGCAATTTATATGATTATATAAATAACCTTGCTAAAAACAAAAGCAGTAATATTGTAGACGAAGGCACACAAATATCTATTTCTCATTCTCATCCCAAGACTCTTCTCCACAACAACAACAATCAAGACAACAGTAAGAATTGGCTTCTTCGATGTCTCCTCAACCATACGAAGTTAAGGGACTTTAAACGTTAAATATCCTAGCAAATACTCGATCACGTGCTCTAGCTTGTTTTTGTTGCATTTCAATGTACTCTTTACGAACGTAGTGGATAGAGATGTTAAAGATTGGATCATGGATGAAAAAGACTTGATAACTATCATTATATACTCTACTCCCTCTTTTCCAAAATATAAGATTTTCTAGCCAAAAACCTTAGAGCATCAATATCGCTGCTCCAAGAGGGGTTCTTTAGAAAAAATAATAATAAACAAATATATATAGAGAGAGAGAACCGACTCTTTATAAAGAGGTANTTTTTACCCTTGAGCTAGGTTTTTTTTTAACAATTTTTTAAGGCTTCTCTTTTGGGTATTCGGTTCGATTCCGGTTCTTCGGATCTTAAATTTGAATATCCAATCGATACTTTTCTAATATTCGATTCGGTTCAGGTTCGGTTCTTCCCGGTTCCGGGTCGGTTCGGATCCAAAATACCAAAAAATACCCAAAAATACAAAAAATACCCGGATTCTTCGGATCCTAAATTCGAATATCCAATTGATACTTTTATAATATTCGGTTCGGTTCTTGTCGGTTCCGGGTCGGTTCGGTTCCACTTTTTTTTATTCATGATTTTGTGTAGGGCTGGACTTTTCTAATATTCGGTTCTATGTCGGTTTCGGGTAATTCAGACCCGTAATGCATTAACTTGTTTTAGTTTCATAAAATTTATGTTCAAATAATTCATAAAATTTATGTTCAAATATTTTTACTTTAAAATTATAATTACAAAAATAATATTAGTTTATTCTAAAGATCCACCACTTGGTTCTACCATTAATCCCCTAAAACAAGTGAAGTTTCTTAAATTTTCTCTAATCTTTAATTAATCAATAAATTAATCTAAAGAACCTCAATTTGGTATCTACCAATAATCTTGCTCTTATATTTTGGAAGAGAGAGAGAGTATAAATTAAAATCATATATTAAAATCAAATAAAAGTAATCCATCCAGTTGGAGAATCCTTAATTACCCTTATCACTTTAACTTTACTGGTTTAACGAGATGAACAAACAGTTTTACATGAACAATATATCACAGCTCAAAGCGAGAGAGGTTATCACACAAATCAAGATCAAACTCGCGCGTATGCGCGGGTATTGGCCTAGTATATATTAAAGCTAAGACATAAGTTTTACAACATACTGGGTTTGATGCCTACGGGCATTTACAGCAAGAGTATCAACAACTGACAAATGTTCTCTTGAAACATGAACAAAGCTAGGTACAAAACATAAAGAAGCTAAAGCTAATATATCTTTCAACACATTGGTGCACTCCTTCTGAACAATGTCTTCCGGTTGAGAGTGTTGATGGAATATGTTGAACAGTAACATTAGTCTTTGGCAGTCATTCCTCACTCTGAAACCCGTATAGTCTAAAATATTCATCTTCTTGAGGCCCTCACAGATGCCAATGGCTTATGCTGCAAAGACTGATAGGGTTGGAGGGATTGATGTGGATCCATAAGCCAAGAGTTTGTTATGACATTCTAGCATCCAAGAAACACCAATATGATCATGTAGAGAGCTCCATGAACTATCTGTGGACAGAAAATTGGTCAGGTAAAACAGTCAAAGCAGATGGTGTAATGCTAGGCAAAGTAGTATTAGCCCCATTTAAAGTATCAATTCCATGATTTATAGATTTCCATTGGCAATAATCTGAGAGAGATTTGGTAATTATGTTTGGAATGCTCCGCCTAAGTCCATTGAACACCAGATCATTGCGACTTTTCCATAATCGCCATAGTAGAGAAACTGAAAGTTCCTTGTCGGAATCAGAGAGAGTGCTTGATGTTCCAAAGAGTTGTTGACATATTCTGATGTAGATCATCAGTAAGTATGACTTCTGAACCACTGAACGGAGGGGCTAACTTCCAGATCTCATGACTAACTTTGCAAGTGAAAAATAGATGATTTGTAGTTTCTGGAGCTTCACCACAAAGCTAAAAAGTAAGATCACATCTAACATTCCTTCTCTGTAGGGTTGTATTAACTGCCAAACTCTGATGCATTAACCTCCAAAGGAAATGATGGAGCTTAGGTTGAATAGATAGATGCCAAATAGACTTAGACATGTTAATAACATATGGATAGAGTGGTGATAAGTTGTGTGAGTGCAAAGCTGCATAATAGCCATATCTAACACTATAAATCCCAGAACTGGTATGAGGCCATATTGCTTGATCATTAAAACCCATTGTTGATGGCCTGAGAGTAAAAAGATATTGCACATCCTCAGGATGGAGATGTTGTTGCACTTTTTGAGGACACCATTGAAAGCCATTCTCGTGTAACAGTTCACTAACTGTTGCATCTGATGATAAGTCTGAGATAGTGTTAGTTGCAGGTGAATAACTATCTTTTGGTAATCATCTATCTTTCCAAATTCTTATCCTCTGTCCATCCCTCAAAGCCCATTGGACATGCTATTTTATTAACTGAATACCTATGTGTACACTTCTCCATGCATAGCTTGGTCTTGATTTAATATCAGAATCTAAAATAGAGGAATTGGGAAAATACTTGGATTTAAATACCTTGGCAAGGAGACTATATGGCTCTTTCAACATTCTCTAGCCTTGTTTAGCCACAAGAGCCAGGTTAAATGCTTGCAAATCCTTGAATCTCAGACCACCAATAGATTTGGGTCTAGCCATTTTGTCCCATGAAACCCAATTTATCTTGTTCTTATATGCACAAGTACTCCACCAAAACTTTCTCACCAGACTTGTCACTTGCTTAGTTAAGGTTTTTTGCAGAATATAACAAGACATTAGATATGCAGGAATTGCTTGAACAACTGATTTTAACAGCTATTCTTTTCCTGCTCCAGATTGAAATTTGGTAGACCAATTGGTGACTTTCACTTTTAACCCTTTGAAGAATAGATGAGAATACATCTGATCTATTTTTACCAACAATGTTTGGCATGCCCAAGTATTTCCCAAAACCCCCAATTTTAGTAATGTGGGTGGTGGTTTGAATCACGTGTTTGATGTTCATGGGGCAGTCATAGGTAAAAAGGAGAGATAATTTTTGAAAATTGACTTTCTGACCTGATAATTTGCCATACAATTGAAACCTCTCCTTAAGATTTCTGCATTTTTTATTAGAGGCTTTGGAGAAGATCAAGCAATTGTCAGCAAAAAGCAAGTGTGAAACTTCAGGTCCAACACGGCTAGCTTTAAAACCTTGCAATTGTTTTCTTCTTACCAAATCTTGCAAAAGGAAAGAGAGGCCTTCAGAAATGATTAAATATAGGTATGGTGAAATGGGATCACTATGCCTTATGCCATTTGATGGATGAATATTTTCATAGGGAATCCCATTAATTAACACTGAAAATGTGGGTGATTAGATGCAAGTATATATACAATTACACCAAACTTCAATGAAACCCAGCTTATGCATCATAGAAATCAAGAAAGACCATCTCACTTTATCAAAAGCTTTTGATATATCTAGTTTATAAGACAAAAAATGTTGTTTACGTTGTCGAGTAGTTAATGAGTGCAATAACTCCTGAGCTATTAAAATATTATATGTGATTTCCTTTCATGAATAAAAGCAGATTGATTAATGGAGATTATTTTATGCAGAAAAGGCTTCAATCTGTTGGCTAATATCTTGGATATTATCTTATATGCAACATTAGCCAAACTGATAGGTCTATAATCCTTGGGTTCTTGGGGGTTTGGGATTTTTGGTATAAGTGAAAGATATGTGTGATTAATACCAGGTGGTAGAGTGTTAGTCTGGAAGAAGTCATGACATAAGAAATTGTAGCATCCTTTAAAATGGACCAATGATACTTGTAAAATCCAGTTGTGAACCCATCTGACCCAAGAACCTTATCATCTCCCATTTGTTTTAGAGCAATATCAATCTCAGTATCTATGACTGGTTTAGTAAGGGACCTATACATAACATCTGTAACACGAGGTTGCAAAGCAGAGAAATAGTTAAAGTCTAAAGCAAAAGCAATAGAGTGTCCAGAGAATAAATCAGTGAAATAAGATGTGAATACTTCCTGAACTTTAGCAGGTTCACTCTGTATTTGGCCAATTGCATCTTTGACAGGAAAAATGCGATTTGTAGCTCTACGTTGCTTCATTTTATGATGTAAGTAAGCAGTGTTCTTGTCACCTTCTTTTAGCCATAGTGATCTGCTCTTTCAATGATAGTATGCCTCTTCCTGCTTATATTCTCTTGCTAATGCCACTTTAACTTCTCCGATTTGATGAAAGTCCATATTGTGTTGTGAGTGAAGTTGGTGAAGTTGATCTTTGAGCCTGAGAATATTTGTATTGGAATTTTGTTGATGTTGTTTCTTCCAAGCTGAGAGTCCTTGTCTGCAACAAACCAGTGCATCGTGAAAATTTGCTGGCAAAAGATGTTGGCAATCTGATTACCATATCCTTCTCTTCATGGACTGCAGCATTACTCTTCCACATGTTATCATATATTAAAATATGTTTTCATGTCCATCTAACTGAGTTTGTATTAAGCAACAATGGCCGATGGTCAGATGAGCTCCAATCTAGCATTTTGACATAAGCACTTGGGAAGAGTTCAAGCCAATCAATATTACCCATGACCCTATCAATTCTTGTCTTCATTGTGTAACCATACCTTTGTCCACACCATGTGAAATCACCCCCAAAATTTCTAACATCTTCCATACCCAGAGCAGCAGTCATAGAGCTAATGTGGACAAAAGATCCTTCATTGCAGTATGGTCCCCCTGAAATTTCATAATGAAATTTGATGTCACTAAAATCTCCCATATACAGATGAGGGGAGTGTGAGAAACTTGTACTGCCTGAAGAGATTATCATTGATTGCCATAGTTGATTTCTTTATACACGAGACGGAAGACCATAGATGTAAGATAGTTTAAATGGGTGGCCATCCACAGTCAACCAGAAGTCATTAAAGGAAGTTGAAGACACCAATGGAACTTCAATAGCAAGATGATCAGACCAAAAAACAGCTATTCCCCCTCTACGACCTATAGGGGAAATTATATAGCTTTTAATATATCCTAATTGCGAATCTATATTACTAACAAAAGGGTTCTCCTTCATAGTTTCTGTCAGGAACATCAAATCTGGTTTATAAGTAGAATTGATACCAAAAAGAGATTGAATTGTCAGGGTGTTCCCAACTCCCTCACAATTCCAGTGCAAAATCCTCATCTAGGGAGGGGTGGTTTCGGGGGCATCCACCCTCCCCTTTACTTGCAATGGTGTATCAACACGTGGCCTACTAGAAGAAACCTCATCTTCAATAATAATATTCTCAGCCTTTCTCTTACGAGAGGATTCAGGATTGAATATGCCATCATGTTTCATATTTTTAAGAACAGGAACAATCTGGATATCAGAGCGAACACTTTGCTCTTGCAAAGGCTGCTCCAGGGGAATATACTCTAGTACTGCATCTTTAGTGTTAGCTTCACATGTATCAGCTTCATGATACATGCTACCACACTGGAAGCAGAATTTTCTTAGTTTATCAAACTTAAAACAAATTAAGGCAGGGTGAACAAAGATGAGTTTCCTAGTGACTTCCACAGTGATCCTTTCCCATGATTCGGCTGGCTTGTCATTTACAGGCTCTTGAATACGAACATCATCCACAATTCCCAAGGTCTGATCTATCTCCCTGACCATAGCATCATCTCTATAATCAGCAGGAATATCAAATAGTTGAACCCAAAAGGAGATCTTTTTTAAGTAGTCTGGAAGATGTCGACGGGTGTAACGATCGAAAATGAGCATCCAATGTTTGAAACTCCAAGGCCCAGATTCATGTACGGTGATGAGCTGATACTCGGATTGTGATGACTCTGAATTTTCATGGTTTTTAGAAGTCATTTAGCATCAATTTTGAAGTCTTTAGGTGTGCATATATCACATTTATAGTTGTTTTCGGTAAGTTTGTGATTTTTATGGACTTTTGCATTAGTATTCGCATATGCACGCATTTTGGAGATTTTTCAGGACTTTCAAGAGTTTTCAGTATGGTTTGTGAGAATTCAGAAAAGGAGCGGAAAATGTGGAATGGACCAGCACAACCTGGATCGATCTCAAACCTAAGCATGGATCGATCTCACCGTTACCCTGGATCAATCACAGATCAATCCTACTCAACAGTCTGGATCGATCATGGATGGGTCCCACTCAACGATCCGGCTCGATCACGGATCGATCACACCTAGCAGCTGGCTCGACCACGGATCGATCCCACTTCAACCTCTAGATCGATCCAAGCAACACTCCACTTCAACCTCGGGATCGATCCAAGCAACATTCTACTTCAACCTTGGATCAATCCCATTTAAGCCACCTAAAGCCTGGATCGATCTAAACCTCACCTCCGGATCGATCTCAACCTCATCATGGATCGATCACGCATCAACTCAAGCTCCGACCCGACTAACTTAAATCTGGAATGGACCTGACCCAAGATCCAAACTAATGATTTGTTTTTGTCTTTGGTGAGATTTAAGGCTTTTCTCTGAACACTATATAAGCCCTAAAGCGCCTCCTTTTTAGCAAGTTCTATTTTTGTTTCCTTTTTAGGTTTTAGGCTTAGGTTTTTGTTTTCTTTGTTGTTCTTCGTGTTCTTGGTGTAAAAACCCAGAATCTTTTAAGTTTTATACTAATCTACTATTTTCTTTTACTTTCCTGCTTAGTTTTAGGTTGTTGTTTATCTGGTGCATGTTGATCTTCTGCTTTTCATCTTAATCTTCTGTTTTAAGCTTTAATCATTTTCTGGGTTTGTTATTGTTCCATTGTTGTTCTTATTTTCTGGGTTTGAGTTCTTATTATTCTTGCTGTTCTTCATAGTTGAACCTTTGATCATCATGTTTAGCTTTGAAGTTGTGATTTATGTTTTTCCTCCTTTCATATCCATGAGTAGTGAGTAGTTTCCTGAAATTCCTGAGGATGGGGTAGACTAGGGTTGATATCCTGATCTTACCTTAGCACCTAAGCTTGTTTGCATATAGATCCCTTCTGTTTTTTGTGCTTAATGGTGGTTTCTTTCACTCCAATCGAAATATGATCTTGGGCATTCCAGCACCCGAAAAGTGTTCAATGGAATGCTTAGGATAGGCATCTCAGCCTAAGGGGTTGGATGACTAGGTGGATTTTTGGATTTAGTAGGTTGGTTTTTCATGCCTTCTAGGTAGTTTACCGTTACGGGAGTTAGGTCTGGTGATTGCTTAAGTTGATTCCATTTATTAAGGGATTGGACTTGGTTGCATATGAATAACTGTCTAGGGATAGCTCATTGTTGTTTGAGGTATGTTTGGTGCTTAGGTAGATTGGGATGGATCTTTGGTTGATTACCCTTTGTCCTCAGGAACTTTCTTACACTTGATTGCATTTTTACCTTCTCTAGTTTTTCCTCTGTTTTCACCTTTTACCCTTTTTAGCTTTTTATGCATTTTGTTTCTGTCTATGCTTTTTTAGTTTCCTGCTTTCTCTTTTCACTTAGGACCCTTCAATTTCACATTTGCTTGACTTAGAAGCATCCATTGCATTTAGTCTGATTAGTATCTCACCCATTTGGATTGACACCTCATTTATACTACAACGCACAAGTATGATGGGGAATTGATCTCTCTGGATATAAAAATCCTACTATCAATTTGGCGTCGTTGCCAATTGGGTGTTGTTTACTACTTTCTGGATTTTGGAGCTTTTGAGATCAAGCTTCTTTTACAACTTTGCTTACCCGTTTACCTTTGTTTGCTTTCTTTTCAGGTACCTTCTTAGTAGTGTATGAACCTGAGAAGCAGAAGACCAACAGACTTGATTCCTCTTGTTGAAGATATCAGAGCTCTTGAACGGGAACACTTAAGACGGTTGGACTTACAAATAGCGGACAACACTAAATGAGAAAACTAGCACACTATAGGTGCTGGTGACAGCCCCAATACTCACACTATTAGACACAGAATCAATCCACCTGCTGTTCAAAACAACAACTTTGAGATCTAGAATAGTCTGATCGCAATGGTGCAGGGGAACAAGTTCCACTGTCTACCTATGGAGGACCCACTCGATCATCTCGACGAGTTTGTTCGCTTCTGCAGCCTCACGAAGATAAATGGTGTGAGTGAGGATGCTTTCAAACTACGCCTCTTTCTTTTCTCTTTGGGGGAGAAGGCACACCAATGGGAGAAGTCACTTCCCAAGAACTCCATCACCACCTGGGATGCCTGCAAGAAAGGATTCCTTGCAAATTTCTTCTCAACTTCTAGAACAGCCAGAATACAAAATGATATTTCGGGTTTTGCAAAAAAGAATGTTGAAACCTTCTCTGGAGCATGGGAGAGCTTCAAGAACTATACAATACAATGCCCCCATCACGGATTTCAGCAAAGCGTCACTCCTAAGCACCCTCTATTGAGGTTCTTTTCCCAAGATTAAGATGTTGCTAAATACATCAAGTAATGGGAACTTTCTCAACAAAAGTGTGGATGAAGGATGGGAGTTAGTAGAAAACCTTGCCTAGTCTGATGGGATTAACAGTGAGGACTATAACAGAACACCTTGAGGTGGTTCTGCTTCTAATGATAGCACAAAGAAGGAGATCAAGGAACTGAATGAGAAGTTGGACAAGTTACTCCTGGGTCAACAACATCAAGTCCACTTCATCACTGATGAAGAACAACTTCAGATTCAAGCTGGAGAGGTTAACCAGCAAGAGAAAATGTGCTATGTGCAGAACCAAGGTGGTTACGACAAAATGTGCTTCGACTACTCCAACAACCCTGGTCTTTCTTACCGAAGCAACAACATTGCTAGCCCACAAAACCAAGTATACCCACCACAACAACAAAAGGACTCTCAGCCTTTCATCAACTACAACAAGAATAGAAGTTTCTTCCCAAAGCAGCAACAACAAAATGGTTTTCAACAACCACAACAACAATCTACTGGTGCACCCCCTAGTTTCCCATCTAACCAACCTCCACATCAACCTTTCAACATTGAAGCTATGTTACAACAACTTCTTCAAGGTTAAGCTACTTATGCAATGGAGACATCGAAGAAATTTGGTGAAATCCAACACAAGATGGAAACTTCATTCAGTACAATCTATTCGAAGCTTGAAACTCTCAACTCTAGGGTCACTACTCTCGAAGGCAAGGCCGCATCAACTTCTGCTTCTACAACTAGTCAACTTCAGGGAAAGTCTATGCAGAACCCAAAGGAATATGCTAATGTCAATGCCATCTATCTCACGAAAACCACTGTTCTTCCTACTCCAACTTACCATCTTATTTGCATTGAGGGCAGTGTGATTCAAGTTGGGGGGATTTGAGTTCAAACGTAGCTGTACCTCTGGAGTATGAAGAATATGTTCCTGTTAACAAGCCTGTTGTTAAGTTACCTATTTCAAAGGAGATTGCAACATCTTATGATCCACCACCCTATGTCCCAAGAGTGCCAATTTCCATCACGTTTCAAGAAAGAGATCATGGCGAAATACTCAGATGTCTTTGAGAAACCTATGAAGGAAGAGATAGCTGAACCATATGACGAGTGCAATTCCTTGATAACAACAAAGCAAGAGGATCCTGGTTCATTCACCTTGCCTTGCTCACTAGGACCCCTGACCTTTGACGAATGCCTTTGTGATTTGGGAGCATCTACCAACTTAATGCCTTTGTCCACCACCAATAAGCTAGGATTTGACAAGTCCAAAGCTTCCAACATAACTTTGTTGATGGAAGACAGATCAATTAGGCATCCTATTGGCATCTTGGAAAACTTACCTATCAAAATCAAAGACGCAACAATACTCACAAACTTTATGGTATTGGAGATGGATGAAGAGCCTAAGGATCCATTGATCTTTGGAAGACCATTCTTAGTCACAGTTGGAGCTGTCATTAACGTCAAGAAGGGTCACATAAAGCCAAAACGTAGGAAGAGGTCCCAAGATGATTTTCAACGTCAAGAGCAAAACTAAGAAGCTAACCATCCAAGGTCAGCTATTCTCTATCAAGGAACTAAATGAAGACAATCCAAAGAATGGGTACTTAAGCAGTGAAGCAGTTGAAGATAAATTGAGAAAGGAACCAACACAGTCTGGAATGCACCATGAAGTTTTCAAGCTTATTAAGGAACCAGATAAAGGAGTTTCGGTGAAGTTAAAGGAAATCATGACATTGGTAATGTCAAGACCTGAAGACAATTTGAAGGATCAAGGAAAAGGAAGTCCTGAGTTCAAACTTCAACTTGAACTTGTACCACCTTAGAAACCACCTTCGGACACTCCAATTTCTGAAAAATATTTGGAACCTCATACCAGAACGTTGGAAATCAAGAATGAAGACCAAGTGTTTTTACTTAACAAAAGGTTCAAGTATTATCTGGGAAATGTGGATCCACTATGTTCCAAGAACTTTATGATCAAGGAAATACTTTCTGGTGAATAAATTATACTTGCTGTGGAAGTTAATGAAAAATCGAAGCTGAACTACAAGGTTGATCAGAACAGTGACAAAAGAGCTTTCTCAGAAAAGACCTCGGTTCTCTTTAAAGAGCTGTCTCAGGGTCATTAATCCTAAAAACAGGAAGTCAAGCTTAGTGACTTAAAACAAGCACACGAGGAAGTCCCATGTCTATCCCTATATATATTTTAATTTCAATGCTTTTTAAATTTTAATACTTGATTTAATGCATTTTAGTTTTCAATTGGTCTTGGTGTTTTAGGTACTTACGAGATAAGTTTCGGGAATCTTGCAAAGAGAAGAAAAATAATATAGGACCAGCTCAAAGTTTTTAATTGCCCGACCTAATCAGAAGGTCTGAACGAGCCATGATGCAATTATGATCAAGCCATTATTCGAACCAAATGCTCAAGCCACTTTCGTTCGGATCAATCCATCTTCAATATTGGATCGATCCATGCTTCGGGTAATGATCGATCCACATTCGTTCGGTGATCGATCAATTATTTTACCCAAGATCTAGCCATGCTCGACAAGTGACCAATCCGCTTTAAACACTGGATCGATCCAGACCTTCAACATTGGATCGATCCACATGATCGGATAGTAACCGAGCCGTTCTTTGAAGTTTTGATTGAGCAAAGGAGTCCATTCAAACCATTTGGAGTATTATTTGAAATTGAGCCAAGCTTCTCTTACTCATGGAAAAAATATCATCTCCACTTGCCCACTAAGTTTCCTTCACCCCATGGACAAAAGTTGATCTCCACCCCATCACTTCTCTTACACACCCACACCCCCATCACACCATTGTCTCCTCTTTAATCCTCCTCCAAATGCACCATCTTTACTCCTCCACTACAAACATCCACTCACCACCACCTCTTCGAAATCGCACCATGGTTCTAGATTAAGGGAGTATCTCTCACTCTTTCTCTCATCAACTTCACAACCATTTTCTCAAAAAAACATTTTTCTCTAAGGCATTTTCACTAGAAGCATTGCTCTCACAAGAAATTTCAATAAGCTCTAAACTCTTTCAAAAATCGTTTTCATCTCTTACGTTTTTTATCTTCATCTCTACACTCTCTTGTCAATTTCAACGTTGTTTTTGCAAAAATTGGTTTAGTACTTTTATAAACAAAAAAAACAATTCTATAGAACCGATTTTAGCTCATAAAAATTGTTTGAATTAAGATGATAAGGTAGTGATTGAAACATGAATTGAACTTGATGATTGCTTAAGCAACTTACATTCCCAATCCGTTTTTGAGAATGTAAATTTGACACTTGTTGAACTACTTAAGCGTTTTGAAAGGTACTCACGCACATTCGTTTTTATGTTGTCTTTTCAGGATTAAGGATGTCTCAACCATTGCGAGAAAAAATCCTAAGAAGGCAACAAAGAGAGCGAGCATTCTATAGAGCTAGAAAGGAAGATCCTGAGATTTCTCTAGAGTTTTCACCAAGCACCCCAATTCTCTCAAGAAGGCGGCTTCGTGGACATGAGATTGCTGAGCGGTTGCAACAAACAAGGGAACAAAGGGAGGTTCAAGAGCAACATGATCTTCTTATTGCACAAGCTAGAACTATAAAGAGAACGAGAAAGAGCAGAGCTCGAAAGCTCTCAAAGACGCTCGAACATAAGGTGGGGAAAGCAGATTGCAATAGAAGATGAGAATAACAATGAATACCATACTTATCAGGAAGGTGAAGAGATGAGTGCTAAGGTTCAGGAGTACTATGCTCAATTCATGGGTTTGGTAGTACAAGAGGGAACTTCCCGAATGGAGGTTGAGGAGAGTTCTGACTTGCTCAACCTAGAGGCTCTTCTTTCACGAAGCTTCAAGGGAACTCGGTTCCCTCATAAACCAACAATAGGAGCCTTGGGAATAACAAAAGATATGTCCCACCTCTTCAAAGCTGGAAGCCTCGAGAAGCTCATGACCGCTCATTACGATGGGTAAAAGGAACAAACCTATCACTTCCTTGCCACTATACTTTGATGACGACGATATGCTGGGATACATAACGTTCTTGGTGAGAGGCTAGAAATATGAACTTTCTGTTGAAGAGTTGAACCGCCTCTATGGGTTCCATTATGATGGGAACGTTGATGAGCTTCCTGAGTATGTAAAGGAGGAGCTTTCTGCGTTGTGGACAACAATAGGGGTTGGAACCTATAGCCTAGGGAAATCGAAATGCACAGGGATAAGGAGCCAAGTCTTGCGGTATTTACATAAGGCAATTGCAAATACCATATTTGCAAGGGAAATAACAGGGAATGTTACTGATGGAGAAATGAGGATGATGGATGTAGCCTTAAAGCCCACACTACAATATACATCTGACTGTCGTCCGATGGAATGAGATAGAGCTAACTCTATCCTATCTCGGATCTTAATAAACCAACTGATGTGGTATAGAGAATGGGATAAGGTGGCCTATACAAAGGGGGTCTGTGGAACTTTGACGGTTGGGGGAATCGTGACACCAATCCTGATGGCCTGCAATGTTCCTCTGGAAGGTAAAGGTCACCAAGCAAGGTTGATTGACCTGACCTATTTGAAGAACTCTCACTTCTTTGAGGGGTCAACTGGTGATCAGAAGTATATGTTCATCCACCCAAGCTTCGGAGTTGCACTATTATTGCTCCCCAACAAGAAAGTCACAACAATCAGGAAAGGGGACAATATAGACTTCCAACCAAGAGTTGAAGTTTTGATATCCTACCAGCACAAGGAAGGACAAGAAGTAGTTGTAGAAGAAAATGTTGAAAGGACGGAAGCTCAAGTTGATCAAGAGCTAAATGAACATGAATGCTATCATTTCGAAGAAGCCCCAACTACCAGGCAGGGGAAGAGCTTGGCAAGAGCTCATAAAAACATAGGCAAACTTCAGAAATAGAACAAGTTCCAAGATAGCTACTTCACTAGGAAGTTCAAAGAGATGGCCTCTCATATAAAGAAGCTCACCTTGAAGCTTAAAAAGGCTACATCCTCAAAGAAGCAAGGGTCCCCCGAACACTTAGAAAGAAGCAAGTCCATCACCAACAGTCCAAGGCAACCACGAGTTGAGCAACCTCACTGTCACTCCTCTACAGATCCTGAAACAACGCAAAGGAGGAAGAGACACCACTCTGAAAGAGAGAACCGTGGATCAGTTGGCCAACGAACCATTCAACCACTTCAACTACTTCAACAACATCAGGAAGTTCAGCAGCATCAAGAAATTTTGCAGCAACAATAAGAAGCACCGGATGCATACCAGGGATACTATGAAATAATGAATGAATATTTCCCTTGAGAATCCTCTAGACCTTTTGAGGTCCATCCCAATCCCACCCTTCATTGTATAATCCGCTTGTTGTGCTTTGATTTCGGTTCGCCATGTTTGATTGCTGCTTCTGATTGTTGTCTAAGTTTAATCCTGAATTTTTATTACACAGAGACTGTGTAATTCAAATTTGGGGGAGGATTCGGGGGACTGCTATTAATGAAAATTTCCTTGTTTGTTCATTTGTCTCCACTTTGCATAACATTTACATAGCATCTATTAGCATCTAAAAACCATAAAAATTTGAATTTTTTTCGAAAATCATTCTTCAAAAACAGAGTGTCATTGTAGTTGCATTTCATGTAGTTGCATATAGGATGTTAAAATTTCATGTAGTTGCATATGCATAGGGAACTAGGAAGATGATAACCTTGTAAGTATAATGTGTTCTCAAAAAATGTTAGTGCCCTGGTTATTAGTTGTCTAATGCATCGTAAAATGGTCTGAAGTAAAACTGCACCTTGCTTGGAATGTGAACTTGCATGACCATTTGTCTCCTGAAGCATGCTGTGATTTGAAGTTTGTTCCTATCTATTAGAACTTGAATTTGAATGTTTAATTATCATGTTTGTGTGTTGAATATGAACTCATGGATAATATATACATATTTGGGTTATTTTCGACATGTTACCACTCTTGTTAACCCAATAGAATCCCCACCCTTGAACCTTTCCTTCTTTCAAACCCTGGATTTACTACTGAGTGACAGGAATTTTGTGGAATGAGCTTGGTAGAACGTGTTAGGTTCAAACTAACAGGAATATGGTTTCATGTAGTTCTAGTCCACGTTTTTTGGACTAGATAGGATTAGGTGGGATTCAGCTTTGGATGTTGGTTTGGGTGGAAATAAATGAAAGGGTATTAGTAGTTGGTAAAAAGGAAATGTTGAGAAAGAACCTTAGGAGATGAAATGAAAAAGAATCAGAACATGCTAGTCGAAATTTTGGGGGAACAATGGTATGCAAAAGAAGTATGGCTAGTGCAGAATAAGAGAAAATATATGACAATAAATTCAAAAATGTAAAACCCAAATGACAATATAAATGAAAAGATGTAAAGCCATATAAGTTTAAGTAAATAAGTTCCTGAAACAGGTAGCAACCATTTAAGAAACAAATCTCTCCTAAGTGTAACAAGAAAAAGATGAAAAAGGGAGAATGAGAATGGGTATTATCACCTTGAGTTTCAAAATGGTAGATTTAGGACTCATTACTAGGTAGAATCAGAAAACTTAGGTTTCATTAGAATTGGGTAGATGGGGTTCTATTTATGTATGCATCTAAGTGTTCCTACCTTTAGCCTTATGCTAAAGCTCATTCCTTATTGAGAGAACGCTTGTTCTGAATTATTAACCATTGCATGAAGGGGTAATCTTTACTCCTTAACCTGTCCTTGACCAAATGAGTTCATTGAAGGCACATAACTTGATCCATGGTTCCTGATTAATGAATGTTAAAGGAGCAAACAAATTTGAATGCATTATGGAAGTTGGAATTGGTCTGTGATGAACTGTGATGAGTATGGCTAAAGTTTTTAAGTAGGACGAGCTTAGGACTACATTCTAGAACTAGTAACCAGGACATTAATAATACATGTGTTAGCAGCATGTTTTGGTTATGAGTTCCCACTTTCAAACCTCACTCCCAAACTTCTGAATTATTTGCTTGAGGGCAAGCAAGGATTTAGTTTGGGGGAGTTGATGACTCTGAATTTTCATGGTTTTTACAAAGTCATTTAGCATCAATTTTGAGGTCTTTAGGTGTGCATATATCACATTTATTGTTGTTTTCAGTAAGTTTGTGATTTTTAAGGACTTTTTCATTAGTATTCGCATATCCACGCATTTTGGAGATTTTCAGGACTTTCAGGAGTTTTCAGGATGGTTATGTGAGAATTCGAAAACGGAGCGGAAAATATGGAATGGACCAGCACAACCTAGATCGATCTCAAGCCTAAGTATGGATTGATCTCACCTCAGCCTGGATCAATTACGGATCGATCCCACTCAACAACTTGGATCGATCACGAATTGATCCCACTCAACGATCCGGCTCGATCACGGATCGATCACACCTAGCAGCCGGCTCGACCACGGATCGATCCCACTTCAACCTCTGGATCGATCCAAGCAATATTCCACTTCAACCTTTGAATCGATCCAAGCAACATTCCACTTCAACCTTGGATCGATCCCATTTAAGCTACCTAAAGCCCGTATCAATCTCAACCTCACCTCCAGATCGATCTCAACCTCAACATGGATCGATCACGCATCATCTTAAGCTCTAACCCAACCAACTCAAATCTGGAATGGACCTGACTCAAGATCAAAGCCAATGATTAGTTTTTGTCTTTAGTGCGATTTAGGGCTTTTCTCTGAACACTATATAAGCCCTAAAGCGCCTACTTTTTAGCAAGTTCTGTTTTTGTTTCTTTTTTAGGTTTTAGACTTAGGTTTTTGTTTCCTTTGTTGTTCTTGGTGTAAAAACCCAGAATCTTTTAAGTTTTATGCTAATCTACTATTTTCTTCTGGGTTTGTTATTGTTCCATTGTTGTTCTTATTTTCTGGGTTTGAGCTCTTATTGTTCTTGCTGTTCTTCATAGTTGAACCTTTGATCATCATGTTTAGCTTTGAAGTTGTGATTTATGTTCTTCCTCCTTTCATATCCATGAGTAGTGAGTAGTTTCATGAAGTTCCTGAGGATGGGGTAGACTAGGGTTGATGTTCTGATCTTACCTTAGCACCTAAGCTTGTTTGCATATAGATCCCTTATGTTTCATTGTGCTTAATGTTGGTTTCTTTCACGCCAATCGAAATATGATCTTGGGCATTCCAGCACCCGAAAAGTGTTCAATGGAATGCCTGATCATGGTGTTTTCAGAGATTAGCTCATCCTTACGCAACGCCTTAGATGCTTAGGATATGCATCTGAACCTAAGGGGCTGGATGACTAGGGGGCTTTTTAGCTTTAGCAGGTTGGTTCTTCATGCCTTCTAGGTAGTGTACCGTTAACGGGAGTTAGGTATGGTGATTTCTTAGGTTGATTCCATTTATCAAGGGATTGGACTTGGTTGCATATGAATCTACTGTCTAGGGATAGCTCATTATTGTTTGATGTATGTTAGGTGCTTAGGTAGATTAGGATGGATCTCTGGTTGATTATCCTTTGTCCTTAGGAACTGCCTAACACTTGATTGCATTTTTACCTTCTCTGCTTTTTCCTATGTTTTCACCTTTTACCCTTTTTAGCTTTTTATGCATTTTGTTTCTGTCTATGCTTTTTTAGTTTCCTGCTTTCTCTTTTCACTTAGGACCCTTTAGAAAACCCCTCATGTTCATATTTGTTTGACTTAGAAGCATCCATTGCATCTAGTCTGATTAGTATCTCACCCATTTGGATTTACACCTCATTTATACTACAACACACAAATATGATGTGGAATTGATCTCTCTGGACATAAAAATCCTACTATCAGATTGAAAATAAAATTGCACTGTCTGCTCATCCAGAATTCGCCCAGTAATCCGACCTTCAAGTTTCCAAGCTCTAGGCAACGTTTGCTTCAGTGCATGCACCCGTTGATGCTGGGGATTAATACATTTGACAACAAAGCTTAGAAGGTTAGCTTCACCACGCCTTCTTTGTCCATCGATTGTCGGATGGAAAGGCAGTCGATCAGATCCCAAAGATAGATTCTGCAAGTTTTGCCATAAATCATTTGCCATTGTAGAAGAGAGAAACACTGAGAGAAATGCAGAGGCGACTTATCTGACAAACTAAAATGAAACGGAGAGATGACTAGAGAAAGTGGAAGAAATGAAAGAGAAAACGCAAGATACGGAGAATTCAATAGCATGCAGCGAAGAAAGTAACTCCAGAAGCAGGGAGGGAAAGATAAAGAGAAAATCGAAGATTCATCGGAAGGAATGCCGAAAATCGCCTAGAGAGAAAAACATAACTTTCTTAGTTAAGAAAACATATGTAATATATGTTATAATATAAAAGAGAAACATTCTTGCACAATGCATTTTATATTCGGTATTTGATTCTAGAATTAGTGTATTTACTTCCGGAGTTTTCACATTTTATATGAATGGTTTACTTTTGAAAAAGGAAAGTGTGGAAGATATTTATTAATTATTCAACTTATAGCTAAGCCTATATATGTTTAACAAAAACTTATATTTTGTAGAATATTGCAGACTTGGTCCAGGGTCTTGTAAGTCGTTACTCACTAATCTAACACAGTTTGGTTATAACTAAAGCTTGGGGATCGTAGGACCACTGAATCTTTGGTTCAATTATGGACATTAAATATGATTTGACTTAATTATCAAAGCCAATTCCTCTCTAGCTACTCTTCAGTTTATTCTCTTTGAGAGCATACATGTACACACTAGCAACGGCAATATAAGATAGTATATTTTCGAAAAATTATATTATATCATATTTGCTATTCTTAACCATTTTAGGAATTGTGGAATTTGCTAATCACGGTAAATCCTTATACATGTTATGAGAACCGAAATGTTTAAATTTAAGCGAACCCAAATTAAGAAAAATGTTTAAATATTAATAACCAAATTTTGGCTATAGAAAAATTTATGTCTCATACTAAATAAATTTTTAGATCCACCTCTGATGGACGAAGTTCCTCATTAACATTCGATTTCGCTTAGACATCAAAAATAGAACACACGGATATTATTGTGTGACTATAGGTGATGTCACATTTGTGCGACTTTAGATATTAATAATCTTCCACTAAAGGCTATGGAAAAGGAACGTATATAATGGAGGAATCTTACAGTATCCTGACACTAATATATATGATGTTCTATATGTTCGATATAGACTCGAGATTTATTAAGAATGTCTCTCTTTATTAACTTTAGGAAAATAACTCAAAACCTAAAGCTCTCCAAAACTCATAAGTTATGTCACAACCTTGACATCTCCTTATATAGGCCCAGATTGGAAATGCTTATAGCAAAGCAAAACCCATATGGAGCATAAACAGTATGCTGCAAAAGCTGTATGCTCTTGTTTAATAGGCATAATTTGCTGATTGGTAGAGCAAAATGTGATTATATAAAAAATTAAAGGTAAATTTTTATACCAAGAACCATGAATATATGTCACTCTTACTAATTTTTGGAGATCTTTGGTCATTTTTGTTATCTTCTATTCTTTTGGAAAATTTTGGTTCTTTTTGTTATTTTCCGAAAGGACATTTTGGGTATTTTTGGTTCTTTTGGGTACTGTAAGTTTCAAATATTTTAGATATTTCTTGTGTCGTATATTTTATATATATTTTCTCAACCTAACTCCTTGTTGCCCTAGTCTCAGTCTCTTACACTTCTTATTGGATGTCAACAACCTGCTTATCTTGTTCGTGACGATGCTCTCAACCTATGTAGGGGTGGGAAAAATATCCGTAACAAAAATAAGAACCTAATCGAAAAATGAAGTTCATTTCGGTACGATAAAAACGAAAAATATAAAATAAGTGTTTATACCTAAAGCCATGAATATATGTCATTCTTACCAAGTTTTAGAGAACTTTGGTTATATTTGTTATTTTCGATTTTTTTTATATTATTGGTTTTTTGTGTATTTTCTGGTAGAATATTTTGGGTATTTCGGATATTTTTGGATTTTTGTGTATTTTCGGTTTTATATATTTTAGATATTTTTGGTTTTTTCGGGTAAAATATCCGAACCAAATATGAACCACTAATATTTCTGTTCTCGTATAGGTCCTATATTTTAGATCCAAACCAAATATAACTGACTTAGAAATGAACTGAACCAAATTTTAATATTTCATGTGTGGATTTAATATTGAATGAACCGAAAAAAATTGGAACCGAAAGAACCGTCGTTGGGCACAAATTTTTTACAATAAAGTACTTTTCAACATTGATTGGTTGGAAACTTCGAGTATGGCCTTGATTGGGAAAGCATTTAGAAGAGCATAATGCTTTTTATCTTCCAATCAAGTTTAGGTAGGAGAACATTTAGGTCTAGAGTTTTTTGTATCGCAACAATTTACGTAAGTCACTTCTCTACCGGCTCGGAAAAATGGAGTTTTCATGGTTGTTTCAGAGTTTTTTTTTGAAAAATACTCAAACTTATGACATTTATTATTTGAATACAAAACTATTTTTATTTTCATTCTAATACATGAGTCTATTATGATTGTCATTTTAATATACTAATATATTTATTATAAGTATCTTTTTAATATCTGGGTTTTTGAATCGCAATTATACTTAATGGAATCCTTATAGGTATTAGCCATATTTACACAATTTTTGGTTTTTTTAAGTAATACATGAACTATTAAGATATTTCAATTTAATAGATGAACTAACAAATTTTTATTATTTGATATATGCGTTTTAAAATATATTTTAATATTAATAGAATTATTAGAACAAAGTGTTAAACGTGTGAAACAATTATTATCATATAAATTTATATTATATTTTTGAAAAAGAGATTAAAACAAATACAAGAATTTCAATAAGTGTTGTCTAAACACATGTTTTGTAAAACAAATTAAAACAATTATTTTTACCATTATCCATTTAACGTTTTGTAAAAACAACATAAAATTTTGAAAATATAAAAAATAAGTGTTGTCTAAACACATGTTTTCCTTAGTTTTTGATCGTAGGACTTATACAAAAAATGTTATTTTTTGTTATTTAGTCTTTAGCAAGTAAGTGAAACAAAAACATTTTCAAATGCTAATGAAAAAATGTGTTTAAAAGAATGATAGTGGTTTCATGAAAATAACAATAGTAAAATTCTTCTATTTATATTAATTTCTTTTACATCCATATAATATACACAAATATAGTAGTAATTATTTCACAAGTCTAAATGTGTTTTAGCAATTTTATTAACATGAATTATTTTTTTTTATAAAAAAGATCAGTTATACAAATTTGTTAGTTCATGTATTAAACTGGGAAATTTTTATAGTTCATGTCTTATTCAAGAAACTATAAAAGTTTGGTGAATATGATTATCGTCTATTAACTTCTATGTAAAATTTCGATTTTAAAAAGTTCATATATTAAAATGACAACCACAAAAAATTAATATAATAAGATGGTAACTAAAATAGTTTGTATAATAAAATGACAAATGTTAAAAAAAATTTGAGTTTTTGGATTTGTCCCCCTTTTTTCTTAGAAACGGTCTATCAAATAGCTAGAGAACTAGTCTTAAAGAAAAAGCCGAATGTTTTCTTGTTTTGTGACATTGCCTTTTCCAAACAAATTAACTGGATATAAACATATAATTAATAAGAGTTCCACATATATTAATTGGCTAGATTTTGAATATTATTATTATTATTATTATTATTATTATTATTATTATTATTATTATTATTATTATTATTATTATTATTTAAGACAAAGCATGCCTCCTAAAAATAATTGTTGCATAGTAGTTTATTTTTATGATTAATCAAATTATAATCTGTATTCTTGTCAATCTTGATCATGACACATGTAATCTTGTTAATAATTGGAACCAAAAAATCTACTTCATTAAAAAGCTTAGTGAAGAAAAACCTCACGAAATAAAACCTCACTAAGAAGAAAATAATATACATCCTCAAAATTCTTCAACTTGGCCAAGTTCTTTGTGATTTTTGGACTTGACTTTTCTTTCCTTCTTCATTATTGAGTCTTAAATTTGAATCTCCTTAAGTTACAACATAAGCTTTGCATCTTACTTAGAGAAAATAAAGAAATGACTAGGTGAAATGTTTATAGTTTAAACTTTTAATTCAAAATGTTATGGCTCCAAGCTAATTGTTAATGCTCGGCAAGAATTCACACTAAGAATTATCAGCCGAGATAGGGATATGTCCATGCCACAGATAGGCGCGTGTGGCTTGTGTCCCGAGGTAGACCATCTGAGCTTTATTTGGCTTCTTTCTCTCCACTTGATATGCGCTCATGTATGTTTTCTAGAAGCATAATTAAGGCCTTTAATCCACACTTGGGCAATGATTAATTCCAGTCAGCCCTAAGATGAATTATGTGAAAGTTCTAATACCTCACAAGACAATAAATAATTTTCTTTAACATATACTTTATTAAGAACTATTTAAACAATCATACAGATCTGTT
>OVBE01004985.1:0-22664 GCA_900406425.1 Iberis pinnata | reverse complement strand
TCGAATTTTTATCGGTGGAAACACATCACCATGATAAAACTCGAAAATAACTCGCAACTACGAGATCAACTATCGTTATTGAACGAATCTGTATAGATTCATGTTCAACACATGTTATAATTAAAAAATAAAAAATTAATCGGTTTAACACATGATTGAACAGAATACTAGACCTTTTTTTTTGGAAAAAAAAATAGAAGAAATTCGAACGAGTGAAATAGAAGCAAGATAAAAATAGAAAAGGATTATTANTTTTTTTTTTTTAGATTAAAACCAACGATAAAGAATGAATAAAGATTATAGAAGAATGATTCTCTTAGTTATAAAATCTTATATCATTGGGTTTTTTTTTTTGTAAGCGGAAGATAGAAAAACCTTAATCATTTAGGAGTTCCCTCAGACATATTGATAGAAGATGTAGAAATTTTCGAAGAAAATTTTCGAAAATAAGAGAAGAAATTTTCGAAGAAAAGAAGAAGAATAGAAAAAAATCAGGTTTTTAGGTTAAACCTGCTCTGATACCATGAAATAATTTGTATTGAATTGAATTGAATTAATAAAGTACATAGAAAGCATATATATAGTAGTAGTATCTAACAAGAATATCTTCTAAGAAGATTCTAATAAATAAATCCTAATCCTAATAGAAATATATATCCTAATCCTAATAGATATTCCTTTGTTTTTATATTATTTGATGTTTAAAATAAATAAACACGAATTTAGAAAATGTTTTTCTTATAACTAAATTTAGAAAATGTTAATACCGATTTCTTTTAATATAAAATATTATGAATTTAAATAAATCAAGTAATAGAAGTATATAGTGACGAATATAAAGATATAAATCCTAGCCGTTTTCTCTCCCAAGCGCTATAATCGGAGAAGAGTTTTCACTGTCTTTTTTCGACGCCGGCGGTGCTGGAATCCGCCGGCGTCGCCTTCTTCTCTTTACTTTTTACTTTATCTTCTCTTTTATATTTCTTTGTCTCTGTTTTGGATCTGGTTGGATTATGTTCTCCTTCTCATGCATTGTTGTTCGAAGTCTTGCTCTAGTAGAGATGGAGCTTACTCACCCTTCGCCACCGTTGCTTCGTTTTTCTCCCGGAGAGACCCTAAATGCTTCTATTTTTTGTTGTCTCTCTTCCTCTGGTGCAGATCTGACTCAGGCTTGGATTCGAAGATGTCTATTAGAGTATATAAATAAAATGTATACACCGGTTTGACTAAACCGGAATTTTGTCCGGTCGCTCATGTCCTAGATAGAAAGATTGTCACCAAGCTTAACAAGGTTGGAAGGTTTCTTCAAAGGTAATGATTCAACTGGGTTTTGGGGTTTCTCCTCCCCTCTGCTTCGCCTCTGTTTACCATAGGAAGATCCTTTCTTAGTCTGGTTATATCATCTCGGGTGAGAGTCTCGATGAACTTGGTAACCCGCCAGTAACCGAATGGAGAAATCTGTTGTCTTCATCTGTTCCCTCATATCTATGGCGCATCAATTTCCTATTTGTTAGATCTGTTTTGGTTGGGAATTTGTGGCATATTCTCATCGCACTCTACACCCCGGGTAGCGATTGATTGCTCATCTGACCGTCACCTTTTCCGGTATACAACCGGTATGCTTCTCATCGCTTTTCTTTATTTACAGCTGTGGCGGTTCAGATTCAAGTTTCATGAGATATGGCTTCCATCAGAGCAAGTTGAGATACAAACATTAGCTCTTGTGGTTATTGCAAATCCCTTAAGCTATTCATTACCAAACTTCGGTCCTTTGGGATGTTTGCAGGCAAAAGGAAAAATTATGGAGTTACTACTACTATTATTTTTATCATGGGTATACCCCATTCAAGATAATCAAAACCCACAATGTTTTATGGTTTTCTATCTTTCAACTTCAAATGTGAATCAGTATCAGCTAGAACAAGACCTGCGGTGTCATGGATTGGTGTTTTTGGCGCTGAAAGCTTCTCTAGTAATTAGTAGTAGAGTAAAACTAGTTCCCAAGCTGGGTGGTTGTGATGAGCTGATTAGAAGATGTGAATGTTCTTACGAGTTGCAAATCTTTCATAAGGGAGTTCATTTAAGCTTTCATAGTTGGATCATAAGCCGGGTTTCAATTAAGGTGGCTTCCACTGCTAGTCCTTTAGATATTCCGTGTCTCGAGATATCTATTAAATTTTCCTCCTGCTGGGGCCAGGAGAGATCGAGTTCACTATTTTCTTTTGTAGAAAATAAAAACTTCCCATCATCTTTACTCCTTTGTAGAGTGAGTCTTTCTTTGGTTTCAAAACCAAAGAGAATCTTCAAATACCTAACCGCTTTGTCTTCTTATGCATTGATCGTTTCAGGATTGGAAGAAGCAACGGTAATCACTTTGTTGAGAACCGAGATTACGAATCAGTATTCAAAGTCACATGTTAAGTTGACTCCCTTCAAGTTAGTCGAGGAAATAGTAGAAGACTATGAGTCGTTCAAGTGTTTAGCCGCATTAAACTGTTTCACTTTACTCCTAACTTTCTTTCAAGCTATGTTTAGTTTGCCTATCTTTTGCTTTATGAATTTAGGTCACCTTTTGACTGTTTTAGTTGCACATCTGGACATGTCCGATGTTGTTTTTCCTTTTGTAATCGGTTAATCTTATTAATGAAGGAATTAGTGCACAAAAAAACAGCTACAGGTTTTAAATACATTTACTTCTTCTATAAAATTAAAAATATCAGTTAAAATAAATCAAATTTTTTTTTTCTAAAACATATATTAGACAAAAAAAATATTTATAATATGAAACAGAAAGAATAGTAGCTTGCGAATCGTATAACGAAAGTAAAATATATCTATTAAAAAAAGTAGAAAATGGAAGGGAGAGAGAGAGAGAAGACGAACCAGGAGGAAGAAATGAGAGACACATAGGAAGAGTAAGAATTGATTTAATTCCATATTTATCTGATAAATTTCCAATTAATGGCATCATTACCATTGTCCCCATCCCTATCGCCTTTATTCATCAACAATATTTTTAAGACATAACATTCAATTTTTTTTAAGCATACTTATACGAGGCGTGCTTAAGTTCGTTAAACTAGAAATCAAATCATATTACTATGGATTAATGATTCATTTTTGTATTTATTGGAAATTCAGAAAATTGTAACACTTAAAAGATCTGTGTTTCTTTTTTTGATAAGGCTGTTTTTATTCAATGTAATTCCATGAAGCAAAAACAAATTATATGAAAGTTGATCTCTTAGTGCCACATCAACAAATATTTTTTAATTTATATATAAACATGTATTTTTAATCTAAAGATATCAACATGAATGATGGATGTTTGTTCTAGAACATATACAAAAAACTAACAGCTTTAAATTTAAGTATTGTGTATATACTATATAAAAACTCTTAAGGGGCGTACTCATACTGGAATTTAGAAGAATTTATGTTACAACGAAAAATTCATTATTATTGAATTTTTTTAATGTATTATGAAATCCACTGTTATTAAATTAGTGATTTTAAAATATCTCATGAAATCCACTGTTATTGAAAATATTTCAAGTTGTGGATTTCTGATGATTTGATAGCATTTCAGTTTCTTAGATAAAATAATCTCAAATGTCATGGTTTTAGGTGGGAGTGTAGCGAATTTTAAAACAAATCACATAAATTTTTCTAATTCATCTAAAATCATCTAAGAACTCATTAAAACTTAAATTACTTCAAATCATATAAACTGTTTGTTTGAATACACTCTCCTTAGTTTCTTTTGTAAATATGAAAACACTAAATTTAAGTATTGTGTATTTACTATATGAAAACTCTTAGTTCTTTTTGTAAATACGAAAACCCTAGTTAGTTCTACGACGAAGAGAAAATATTAGGGGCGGGCATTCGGGTTGTTTGGTTCGATTTATATTGTTTTCAGTTTTTTTTTTTTTTGGGGGGGGGGGTTGTCGAATTGAACCAATATAAATTTGGTTCGGTTCGGTACTTGGTCTGTCCGGCTTTTCATTTTTAAAGTTCAATTTTCCGGTTTAAAAGCTTAATTTTGGTTAATTTTTAGTTTGTTCTGTTAATTTTCAGTTTATTTAGTTAATTTAGATTTGTTCGGTTCAGTTTGGTTAGGTTCAATTCAGTTAGTATAATATAAAGATAAAATATTGCCGAACCAAACCGAATCGAAAACCAAACTCACTTAATAGATTTGTTGAACAAGACTTAACAAATAGGTTTAAATATTTGATCTTGTGGGTAAAAGTTAGGAAGAATTTCATATATTATTAAGGAATAATTACATGGGTATTTGTAGTGAAAATACATGATTAAAACCCTAATTACATTAATTAACCATAATGGGTCTCAAGCTGGAAGGTCCAGCTCGTCAAATCGGCCCACCTAGGTCTTGCTCTTCTAAGCCTCTTTCTCCTCTTGATGTCGGCGTCCAGCTAGGCCTCGAGTCGAAATGGGCTTTTTGGGTAGGTGTTACACCTGGTATCAACAGTTAGTCCCCCCCCAAGTCGGTGAGAAGTTTGCGAATCAGTGATTGATCTTCCAAGAATAAAAGTTCATTTCGGCTGAAGTGAATTAAATGCTCTCGTAGGCTTTATTGAATCGTTTTCGTAGGGGGAAGCTAGAAAGTCACACCTTTATAGATTCCCATGCGCAATCATTACGCGCCTCGGTAATCGCCGTTTTCCCAGGGTATAAATACCCCCTCATTTCTTCATTCTAAAACTTCACATTTCAGAATTTCCTTGCAGGTAGAATCGCTCTCCCTTCTCTCTTCTTTCTCTCTCTAAAATATTCAGCTCGGCGGTTAACTCGAATAGCTCGGTGATTTGCCAGATCGTAAATTATGTCCACTTCCTGTATGAATGTTGCTGAGTCCTCAGCCTCTCGTGACGACCTGCGTGTCGCCGATGTGGAGGTAGCTTTTGAAGAACAAGCTCCCCAAGGCAATTGGGCTTCCCTAGATGAAGAACTGACAGGTCTCGCGCCTACAAAATGTTCGGAGAAGTCGATTCGGGACCTCGTCCGAGATTTCCCTTCCTTAAATGGGATTCCGATTTTAATTCCCTAACCGCATCAATGACCCTGAGATTGTCCCCAAGGTTATGTGTTTGTACGAATCCTTGTTCAGAAGGTGCCATCTCTGGCTGTCCTTGCCGAAGCTGCTAATTTTGTACTGCGCGAGACGAAAGATCGCAATTTCGCAACTATCTGCTCCTTCGATCAGGAAAATGATAGCCCTGATGGCTCAATGCCCACGAGTTTAACGTGGAGCTTGGCATTAGGTACCTGGAGAACATGTCATCAATCAACCTGATTGTGCAGAAAGGAACAAAGTTAAACACCAGCTTCGTGTATATCAACTTCAAGACCCAGTACAAGTTGATAACCAGAGGTGCATGGGACAAGATCCACGCTTAGAAAGCAAAATAATTCTTTCTGAAAATCGTCCCAGAATCTGTCGGCGACGTAGGAAGGATCCTGAAAATGAAATGGGCAGAAATCTTCGGTATATACCACCTAAGACCGCCGAGCTGACACATGCGAAATTTTTAAATGTTCCTAACTCGGCTTTTGCTTTTTGCTGTAGATCTGCACTGCAACATTGGTCCCTTTCCAGGTAACTTTCTTGAAGATTGTGAAAGATATCGAGAAGCATGAGCCTATCACATTAGTCAATTCACCCGTGCACGCATCAAACAGAACATTCCATTCATCAACGCTGGTAAGGGTATTTATCAATTTACCGTTCTAGCAGCACGTTGATCCTTCTAACTATGACTTGCTCCTTGTTCAGCTAGCTGGGACCTTAACGTTTGTCCTCTTAAGAAAGCTATGGGTCGCCCACCACCGATAACAGATTACAAATCAAGCCTTGAGAAGTCAGCCTCGAGTTCGAAGAGGAAACTCGACCAGACGTCTACTTCTGCGGGTAGCGGAGATAAGCAAGCGTGTGCTGGTTTGGTGAACCGTCTTGGGGCCAATGGTCTGATCATTTCGACTGTAGATCAGATGTTGGCCCCCGAGGTGTATGAAACATTGTCTCGGCAAGCCTGCCAGGTATGCTTGTGTCTTTATTTCTGTCTCCTATTACAGTTATAAGTGTTAACTCGGAAAATGTATGGTGGCAAACTTTGGCGACGACCAATGAGCTCGTCGTATTTTATGAAAATAAACTTCGGTCTATGGCCGGAGATGAGGATAAACTGGAGGAGCTGTCGAACCTTGTTGATCAGTACAAGCAACGCCTTGCCAAAGAGCGATTGAAGCTGAAAAAGCAAGAGGAGGTGGTCAAACAGCTGACGACGCATGTAGCTGCTCTGAAGAAAATGCTAAGTAAGACTGCGGCATCTGCCACCAACGACCTTGCTGCTTTGAGGGGTGAGCTGAATGATAACTATGTCATTGCCGTGATGGAGCTCCTCAATCAGAAAATGATCCAAGAGCAGACGGGTGCCGACTTCTTTGAGCTACGAGAGGCTTATCATGCTCTCGAGAAGTTACATATGGGCGAGATGAAAAGGCTCCAACTCTCCCGACTCTCAGAAGTCACGCTAGCGCGGCGAGAGACTCAGGTTGAGCATGCAACTAAGCTTGAGAAGCTTCGGCAGCACGTAGAGGACCAGAACAAGGCTGATCCCATCATCCAAGAGTACGCCCAGGCAAAGGGGACTTTGGACTGTGTGCAGTTCATAGTCGAAGAGGGTGGTTCTGTGCCACCTTAGATTATGGCGAAGCTTGAGGCGGATGTGGCGAGGTTCAAGGTGCAGTACGATGCTATTGACATAACTGATGTCACGCCTGAGGACTTCAAATTCCAACCTCCGTTCAACGAACATGGTTCAAATTTGATCCAATTGTGCCCGGGAGTTCGGAAGCTTCTGCTGCGGTCCAGCCTGCTATTCCATCCATGCCAAAGGGCTAGTTGTTCCTTTGGAGCAGCTTTCACAATTTTCTTAGGATTGGGGTCGGCCTGTTTTGTACCTCGTGTGTTCCTTCGGGGTAGCTGTCGTGTTTTCTTAGGATTTGGGTATGCCTTGTGTGTCGGCATTTTGCTTTTATTTTCAAAGAATATGTGTTTCCAGATTTTCACATTTGTTAGGTCGTTGTTATTGCTTTTACAAACCTTGTAAGACTTGTCTTTTGATAATGGGAATAGAGCTAGAGCTCAGCGTATTTTGCGTAATACTTTGTTCAACGATTTACGGTTTGATTTCATATTGCTTGTTTAATCCAGAGTTCGGTTTGTTCGCTTTGCAATTTGCTTAGAATATGCAGATGTTATAAGTGGATATTTCTCTAATTCTTGTGCGAACTGAATAACCACTCGATCAGAAGCCCGAAGGAGATGACATGCAGATCGTCCCTTTTTGACAAATGATCTAAGGGCGGAAACTGTAGTTTTGCCGGTACTCTCGGTTGGAGTACGCGAGTTGGAACTTGGATTTTAGGATGAGACTTACACTCAAACGTTGTAACTTTGCACACGTCCAATACTCGACTTTTGGAGTACGCGAGTCGAAGCTCGACATTTGTTTTAAATAGAGACTTTAGCTCGAACGTTGTGACTTTGCACGTGTTCAGTACTCATCTTTAGGAGTACGCGAGGCAGACCTCGGCTTTATTGAAGGTCTTTGGAGCCAAGACGAGAAAACTTTGATCTCGCCGACATCCCCATCTTTTCGCAATGTATGTGCGAGTTACAACTCGGCTTTAGTTTGTGGTTTTTTAGGGGTTTGCAAAGGTGCAGTTGGTACAACTGTTTATGCGAATATTGTAAAAGATATCGAAATTGATTCAGGAGATCGATATATGGTTGGGAAAAAATAATTTTATTAAGTGAAATACCTGCACCCAGTGGGTTGCCTACGTAACCTGAAAACAGGGATCAAGCCAGGTCATAGTTCACGGTACAAACGAACCTAAGAATAAAATCTCTTAAGTTTAGTGGCGTTCCAAGAGTTCGGGATCGGTGTTCCGTATGTAGATTTCAGCTTGTATACTCCTGGTTTGACTATCTTGGACACTTCATATAGGCCTTCCCACCGAGCTCCCAGTTTACCAGCATTCTCTTCGGCAGTATTTGCGTAGGTCATTCGTAGGACCAAGTCTCCTTCTTCAAATCGTCTCTGCTTGACTCCTTTGTTGTAGTATCGTCTCGTTGTTTGCTGATAATCATGTATCTGATATAGTGCTCTGTCTTGGACCTCCTCTACATCGTCAAGAGAGTCGAGGAGCATGGCGTCGTTAATGGCTTCACTTTCTGGAAGCTTTTCTCGGCGTAAGCTGAACACGGCTGCTTCGGATGGTGCTAAAGCTTCGATCCCATGGGCCAAGGAAAATGGCGTTTTAATTGTAGATTGTCGAGGTGTAGTTCGGTAGGACCACATGACACCGTCTAACTCATCTACCCAACAACCCTTTTTGGAATCGACTCTTTTCTTCGATTCGTCGACTATAGATTTGTTGATGGCCTCAGTCTGTCCATTTGCCTGCGGATACCTCAACGTAGAATGGTTCAGCCGGATCTTCCACCTGCAACACGAGAAATAGTTAGATGGTTAGTATAAATCGACGTATGTGTTGGGGTTGTGGCTGGTTTGTCGTTCACCTGTCGCAAAAAGCCTATACTGTTTTTTGTACAGAAGTTAGTGTCATTATCCGTCATGATCTCGTATGGGATGCCATGTCGGCATATTATGTTTTTCCAAATGAAGTCTTGTACCTGCAATACTCACAGAAAATGCGGGTCCTTAACGATCCTGTGCATAAGAATCATCTTGCCGATTTAGGAGTCTGTGGTATTTAGACATGAAACCTGTTTTGCTTTGACAGCTGTATATGATTCGGCTTCGACCCACTTGGTGAAGTAGTCAGTCATTACCAGCAGGAATTTGTGCTTGTTCGTTCCAACTGGAAAATGTCCGACGACATCCATCCCCCACTTCATGAATGAATAGGGGTTTGCTGATGCATTTAATGGTTCGGTGGGTGCGTGGTTAGTTGGTCCGTGTCATTGGCATATTTCGCATCGTTTGGCAAACTCCTGGCTATCATTCAGCATCATTGGCCAGTAGTGTCCGTGCTTTTTTTATACGTAACGCCAAGTAGCGTCCGCTTGAGTGACTTCCACCCGCTCCTTCGTGAAGTTTGGCAAGTACCTTCGGCACATCGTCTTTAGTAATGCACCGTAGTAGGATTCCGGATGCAGACCATTTGTAGAGTTGTCCATCTATGATAGTATACCTTGCTGCCTTGACTCGGAGTCGCCGTGCTGCCCATTTGTCTTCGGGCACCATTCCTGTAAGAATATGCTCCTTTATCTCGGCTCGCCAGTCGGGTGGGTTATGTTGGTCTTGCTCTCGTTCAAAAGATACTAGCTCTTCAATGGCATTAGACATCATGGTGGTGATACTTGGTGAAGTTAAATACTCCATCGAGATGGTCCTTTTTAGTTCCAGCTTGTTGGTTGAAGCCATGTTGGCTAGAGTATCGGCAAGCTTGTTCTCGTTTCGTGGAATCTTGGTGAGTTCAAAGCTTTCAAAACAGCTGGCCAGTTCTTGGACCATTTGGTGGTATTGTAGCATCCTCTCGTTCTTCGATGCGTATTCTCCGCTGAATTGGCTGGTGACGAGCTGGGAGTCACAGAAGGCGTGTATTTGTGAAGCGCTGAGGTTCTTTGCAAGTCGTAGTCCTGCCAGTAAGGCTTCATACTCTGCTTCGTTGTTGGATGCCTCAAACTTGATCCTGAAGGCTTGTTCGAGTACCTCGCCAGTTGGTGATTCGAGCCTGACACCCGCACCTGATCCCTGTTTTCTTAGTGATCCATCAACGTAAAGATTCCAGGCGCTTGGTGGAGGTGCGACATGTGCCTCGGGTGGTATTTCTGCAACAAAATCTGCGAGAACCTGGGACTTCGAACATGTTCGATTCCGATACTCCACGTCATATTCACTAAGCTCGACTGCCCATTTGGTCAACCTTCCAGATTGGTTCGAGCTATGAAGGATAGTACGTAGTGGCTGGTTACTGAGTACAACAATGGTATGCGATTGAAAGTAAGGTCGTAGTTTCTGAGCTGTGGATACTACTGCTAGTGCTATCTTTTTGATGTGTGGGTATCGCATCTCGGCATCGTTGAGCGACTTGTTGACGTAGAAGATCGGTCTCTGTTCTCCTTGGCTTTCCTTAACAAGGACGTCATTGACTGCTGCTTTGGATAATGCGACATAGAGGTAGAGGATCTCTCCGTCCTCTGGTTTGGCGAGTACAGGAGGCGTGGTTAGGTATGCTTTGAGTTCGTCGAATGCGACCTGGCACTTTGCATCCCACTCGAAACACTTGTTCCTTTTGAGAATTTGGTAGAATGGCAGGCTCTTATCGGTGGATCGGGAGATGAACCTGTTCAGGGCGGCAATACAACCTGTGAGATTCTGTACTTCCTTCTTCGTTCGTGGTGCTGGTAAATTGAGGATAACTCCAATCTGTTTGGGGTTTGCTTCGATCCCCCTTTTTGTTATGATGTACCCTAAGAATTCACCATATGTGACTCTGAAGGTACACTTAGCTGGATTAAGCTTCGTTCCGTAAAGATTGAGTGTTTCAAAGTATTTCGCCAGGTGGTTGATGTGGTCGTTGGCTTTGGCGGATTTAACGAGCATATCGTCGATATAGAATTCCATAGACCTGTCGATCTCATCTGCGAACATTTTGTTGACTAGGCGTTGGTACGTTGCTCCTGCATTTTTTAGCCCAAAGGGAATTACCTTGTAGCAATAGATTCCTCTGTCCGCGATAAAGGCGGTTTTTTCCCGATCTGCTTGGTGCATCATGATTTGGTTATACCCTGAAAAGGCATTTATAAAAGTTAAGAGCTCGTTGCCTGTCGTAGCTTCCACTAGTCTGTCTATGTGAGGTAGGGGAAAGCTGTCTTTGGGACACGCTTATTGAGGTTGGTGAAGTCGACGCACACACGCCATTTGTCGTTCTTCTTCTTGACGACAGCAGGATTGGCCAGCCATTCTGGGTACTTCACCTCGGCGATCGAGCCAGCTTTTAGAAGTTTCTCTACTCCGTCATTAACTGCTTGAGAACGTTCTACTCCGAGCTTGTGACGCTTTTGTGTTTATTGGTCTGTAGCTCGGGTCAACGTTTAACTCATGGCAGATGATCGATGGGTCAATACCTTTCATGTCGTCCATGGTCCAAGCGAAGGTTCCGACGTTCTCTTTTAGTAGTTTGATTAGCTCAATTTTAATGGTTTCGTTCAGCTCCTTCCCGATTCCTGTAGTTTGGTTCGGATGTTCGGCATAAATACTGACTTGCTCGACTTTGTCGAGTTCTGGTGCAAGGTCGTAGATCGGCGATGGGCTTGCGGTTTTATCTGACACCTATAAGGTTCGCGTTCGATGTTCTGTTAAAAAGCAAGTTTGAGCTACACGTTGATTTCCTCTAATCGTCCATGTTCCTTTATCCTTCGGGAATTTGACGCACTGGTGGTAGGTTGACATTGCTGCCTTCATAGAGTAAAGCTATGGCGTGCCTAAGATCACGTTGAACGCCGAGTCCTGTTCCATAACAATAAATTTAACCATTTAGGTCGACCCTCCAGCCTGAAAAGGTAACTTAACCGTTCCGGCAGAAGAAACGGTTTCACCGCTAAAACTAGTGTTCTACTGCTGTCCTTGATTAGGTCGGCACTAACTCCCATGTTTTCTAGCGTCCTTTTGAAAATGATGTCCACCGAGCTACCTGTGTCGATGAGGATTCTAGCTACCTCTGTGTTCGCAATGACCCGCTCGATGGCTAGAAAGTCGTTGTGAGGTTGACTTAGACCTTTAAGGTCAGCATCTCAGAATTCGAGTGGTGAAGAGGTCGGCACTATGTCAGTTCATTCTTTTTGTGCGGTGACAACTCGTCGTTCAGAGTTTCGGATAGATCGCACGGAGTCGTTGTATGAGACTAGCCCGCCTATAATCACATTGACTCGCCTTCTAGGCAGTGAACCTTTCGTAGCTCGGTCGTCCGGACTGCGATCTCGCGTTCGAGTAGGAGGTGCCATGTCATTGCTGGTATGCGAGCTCTTTTCTCGAACTGTACTGACTTGGTGGGCCTTATCCTTGGTAGACGAGTTATGCCAAGTGTTTCCACCTCATCGTCGGTCGTTGTTCCGGCTTCTGCTAGTATTAATCTCGCCGTCCTGGAACTTCTTCAGAAGGAGGGCCTGTAGATGTCGGCAGTTCGTGGTTTTGTGTCCGGTTCATTTGTGGAAGTCACAATACACCTCTGCATTATCGGAAGGTGGGGGCTGGTCGGTGCTTTTCTCACTATCTGTGATTGCATAAGTGGCACGTCCTCGCCTATCCCTTGAATAATGTTGCCTTGGTTCTCGGGGGATTTCCTCTTTATCTCGGCTAGGTCTTGTGCCGTGGTGCCTTTTAGATATCGCGGCATGCTCCTCCTCTATCTCGATGAATTTGTTGGCTCGATGGAGCGCGTCCTCTAGTGTTTGCAGAGGGTTAATGAGTAGCTCGTCCTTGAACCTTGATTTGAACCACAATGCCTTTCGTAGTGCGGCGATTGCCCCCTCGTTGTTGATCACGATACGAGCTACGACTCCTTTGAACCTGTCAATGAAATCTTTCATTGATTCCTCTTCGTGCTGAGACATAGTCCATAGATCGGTTGTTGATGCTTTCTCTGTGATGTACATAAAGTAGTGTTTGATGAATACGGTTGAAAGCTGTTGAAACGTGTTAATGGTTCCGGGCTCCAGACGGGAGAACCAATCTAAAGCCAAACCTGACAAGTTTTCAACAAAAAGTTCACACAGACCTGCATCTCGTTCTTCTAGCGAGAATTGAGCTCGCGCCATAGCGATGGTGAAAGCCGTCAAGCATTGGACCGGATCACTCTTTCCGTCATATCTTGTGAACTTGATTTTAGCGGAGTGCCGGACTGAGATGTCGGTAACTCTCCTTGAAAATGGGGTTCGTTGAGTCTCTTCAATGGCGCGCAGGATATCGGGGGCCGAGCTGGTGACCTGGTGTACCTGGGAACTCATGATCTTCAGTTGTTCGCGGATGCTCCGCATCTCGGTATCCTCGGTCATGCTCCTGAACCTGGTCGCGTTTGTGTAGTCCGATCGACCTTGATTTCCATCCGTATTGGGAGTTTGGTAAGATGCTCTGAACAGATGTCGGTTAACTGTGCGCGCGTCCCTTTCCTCCGTGGACGCGGTGATGCCATCCAGCTGTGCTCTTAGGGTTTGGGACTCCGCTCTTAGTAGAACTTGCATGGTGATTTCCGGGGTTTCTTCTTCGTGGTCAGATGCCGTCTTTTCAGCATGATCGTCTTTGTTTGTTAGGTCGATGGTAGATCCATCTGGTGCTTTTTCGATTAATCATGTGGTCATTGCTTCTTGTTGTTTGTTCCTGCAAAGATAAATCACGAATTTTTCTAGCTAGTCCCCACAGACGGCGCCAACTGTTGAATCAAGACTTAATTAATATGTTTAAGTCTTTGATCTTGTGGGTAAAAGCTAGGAAGAATTTCATATATCATTAAAGAATAATTACATGGGTCTTTACAGTGAAAATACATGCTTAAAATCCTAATTACATTAATTAACCCTAATGGACCTCGAGCTGGAAGGCAGAGCTCGTCAGATCGGCCCACGTAGGTCTTGCTCTTCTAAGCCCCTTTCTCCTCTTGATGTCGGCGTCCAGCTGGGCCTTGAGTCGAAATGGACTTTTTGGGTAGGTGTTACACCGGTATCAACAAGATTCAACTGAATAATAAGTTCACACTTTCAAGTTTAAAGTTTAAAGACATGATACAGAAAGAGAGATAAATTTGTATGCGTTGTGTTATTTTTGTTCTTTCTTCCTAATAGCTAGAATTTTGTCATGTTAAGTTTAAGCAACGTTATTAACAAACAAACAAAAAATTTATAGCAAAAATTTTAATACATGCAAAAAGAAAGGAACAAATAAATCTTGTAACAATGAAGATAAAAAGAAGAGAGTAAGAGGAAGCATAAGATTAAATACCACTTGTTGGAAACCGGTGAGGTAGACGGCGAGAGAACATGAGTCGTCTGGTCCTGCGCAAACGGCGGCGACGGTGACGTCAGTAATGACCGGTGCTTCCATGAATCCGGAGAAGCTAGAGAAGAACACAATCGTCAACATGTGTCTCAGTCCTACGAATCCATCCTCCATTCTCAATTGGAAATGAAAAAAGAAAAATTAAAGAAGCTATCACAAGTCGGCAAATATTTTAATAGATTCCTTTTTGTATTTTTACGCAACAATCTATTCTTTCACTCAAAATTCAAATGAAGCATATTAACATTTTAGTGTACAGTGTATTATGTTACGTCTTAATATGACATGGCGTAATATAGGTTTTGTTGGGTCCAGGTTTGTACCGGATCAAGACCCGCCGAAAATTAATGTTAAGGCCCATAATGAGACTAGATGTCCAAAGGTTTACATTGGAAGATCCGGATCCAATAATCACATACTCTATTAGAGGGTGAGCCACCAGAAGAGGGAGGAAATCCCACATGGAACAATGAGATCCAAAAACCACTTAGTTCGAAATGCTATAAAAGAAATTCACTCCTCATTAAAAAAGGGAGCGAGAAAAAAGTGAGAAGCCCTAGTTAACCAGTTAAATTATATAAACTGAGTCTCAAATAGTGAATGAACGCAATGAAATACACACAGTTCACCATAAACACTATATGACAACATTCAATATTGGATGCACACATTTAACCATAGAAGAAAGAGATGTCAGATATTGCCATTTACTTGTACTTAAGCGTAGCCATAATGACATGATTTCGCAGCTCACACCAAATTCTGTAGATAGTTTCCAACATCTATCAACGGTTTTTGTAAAATATTATTTCATATTCATAGAAAAAGGGCATGACTGCCGATCTTTAGATCTTTACTTAGCGAAGCTGAGAATCTCTCGTGATGTTTAAAAATAATAATTTACAAATTTTGATTCTAAACTAATTGTCGATAATAGTTCTAGTTCCAAAACTAATTTCAAATTATTTGACACTCCAAAAAGTTCTGATGAAATAAATAATTTAAAAGTTCTATATTAATTTCTTTGAATATTTTAACACATATCTTTATAACATGATATCTATATATACAAACATATATACTATTGAATATAAATTGACAATGTTCTCTTTTAACACATTTTTCTTGTGGAAAAAGTTCTCCTTTGTAGTTAAAAGGGAACAACATACTATATAGGGTATGTTGACATTTTTTTCTCTTTTATACTCGATGAGTTTTTGTAGTCACGCTTCTTCCATTGAGTTACTGTTGATTACTTTATTTAATGGTAGAACAGGAACATCCTTCATCATTAGACTTTGCAAGAAACCAATCATCTGCATGCCCATGGAAAAAAAAAAAAAAAATTGGTCCATCATAATTCATCGACAATAAAATCAAAATGCCCTTAGATAAATCGTGAGATAGTTATACCGACGACAAGGCGATGCAAAAGAGGCTGAATCCAGGGAAATAGAATGGAGCATCGTTGGAGAGGAACAATGCTATTTATACATGTACCCAACCATTTTAGATTTGTGAATGAAACATAGTGGTAAATTATATCTTTTATGACTTAACGAACCTGTTAATGGACTAAATACAAATGGCGCAACTACTTTTCCAAAAGACTTCACTCCAGATATGCATCCTTGCACCTTCCCCTTCATAAATTCAAACATGAATTTGACTGCAACATTTAATCTTTAGAACAAGATGCTAGTTTTTATTACTTGTTCACCAGGTCCTACTTGTCTTGAAGCAATACCACAAACCTATACAAAAAATGTTTAAACACTATTCAAAAACATCATTGCTAAGGACTAATGAAAATTCCAAAGTTCTTACTGATGGCATCACAAGCATAACTCCCGGTACAAACATAGTTGTGAGATAAGGAACCTGCAAAAATCAAAAAGGAAAATTATTGATGTTGAAATATATTAAGCATTAAAATTAGGTCCTTATTTATTAACCAACTCACCCATGGTGCCCATGAAATGCTAACAAAGGCCATCTGCATCATAAACACATGCACCATTTCACTAGTTCAAATACCAAATAAATTATGTAAGACTTCCTATATATTCTTACGTTTATGAATTCCATAAAAAGCCCTGTTGATAAAAGTTTTCGTTCTCCAATGGCATGAGCAAATCTTGGCAATACAAAGAGCTGACACAGAAATACATACGAGTTAAAGAAACCTTATTCAAATATTAAAAGTATTAACCACTATTTTTATGCAATAATATTTACAGATAGTTGATTACTTGAGAGATAGAGCCAATGATGGTAACTAATAGCATGAGATCAGCAAATTGGTTCTTATCAAATCCAAAACGTGCTTTCAAGAAATACTGCATTAATGAAAAATAATTATATTTTTTATACACATTAATTAATATTGAAAAAATAATTATATGAAGAGTATATAATATTTGACGTAAACCAAGAAAGCAGACTGCATTCCACTATCTGAGAAGCTGCTGAAAAATGTTACAACCAATGCTTGAACAAATATGGTACTGCGTTATAAAACCATTATTTATAAATATATATATATATATATATATATAGGTAATATATGCATTTACATATGTACCTAGTCTTCATCAAAAGAATAATATCTTTTAATGAAGATTGATTCTTGTTAAACACACGTGTTTTAATGGGTGCATCATTTAGAATCGGCTCTGCTAACATCGTGGTGACCTCATTAGTATGTTGATGAGGATGATCACCATTTTCATCATCGTTTGAATTCTCTTTCAGAAAAATTCTCATGTAGACCAATGCAACCATAAATGATATAGCTGATATCTAATTAATCAAAAACAAAATATGCAACAATGTCTGAACGATTATAGGTTGGATCATGTTAGGATTTGTCTCTAATGAATATGATAATACCTGGAAAATCAAAGATATGGGTAGAAAACGAGCAACTAATGTCCCACAAACTCCAGCGATTAATTTAATACCAATTAGTATACTGAAAGCCGATGTTCTTTTTCTACCGTGAATATTTTCTGCCTAAATGCATAAAGTAAATGAAGTAGAAATGTTAGATTTTCATTTTATATCTAATGAAAGTATGAAAAAGTTTTTACAAATGGCATACCACGTAAGCATAGGCGAGGCAGTCCACGGTTCCTTCGCATACCATAGCAGTGAGAATCTTGATTATATAAAACACGTAGAAAAATTTTGTATCCCTTCTGTACCCTAAAATAACTGCCAATAATAATATTTTCAACTGCATATTCTTGAATTTATTTTAGTCATGGAAAAATAACTTCTTCGGAAGGGACAATACTAGTACTTGTATGGCACAATCAACGGTGGACATTAGGTAAATCGGTTTGATTTCAATTCAAATTATTTGATTTTTATATTTTAAAAAATAGGTACACTCATGATTAAAATGGTTTTATTCTATTTCGACTCTGTTTATTTTGATTTTTTCTGTTTGGATCTAGAAAATAAATCTTATTGAAGAGTAAAATTTATTTCTATAAAAATTAGTCTTGTTATTGTTTGGACAAAAAATATGACAACAAACAAAAGTAGTTAAATAATTAAATATTTTAGTTACTAAACATAATTTTCAAGTATATTTCACTATAGCTATAACATATTTAATTCTAAAATATTAATTAAAAATATTTTTAACTAAATATGGGTATTTTAATTCAGTTATCATGGTATTCGAGTTTGCTTTGGGTAATACGATTTATAAATTTATATATCATTTGAATTATTTTATAGTTCGGTTTGGTATTGGGCTTGAGTAATTTGATTTCGTTTAACTAATTCCGTTTGGTTGGGGAAATTTGTCGAACCCTAGACACAACGACATTATTAATTTCTTAGAAAAATATGAAGATTTTTTATTGAATAATCTATTTTATAATTTAATTAATTTTTTTTTAATTTATGTATTTTGGTATGATTTTCAGTGTTCAATAGTATGTGAGACATTTTATCAATGTTTATAAATTAAAACTATCGTCTATACATATTTTAGCGGGGTAATAACTTCTTATAAGATATGAGTATACCCACTAGTGAAACTAGTGTATGGGATATGTGCCTCATGCTAAAATTCAAAGTTTATTATTTCATTAGTAGTTTTTTTTTTTGTTAATTATTTCATTAGTAGTTGCATTATAAATTTATTAGATCAAACGTCAATAAGCGACAACAAAAAGAGAGAATAAAAAAATTGAACTGATTATTGATGTTCTGAATTAATTGAATTTTATGTTACAAATTCAATGCCATGTCCTCTTTCTTTTCATTTTTCATATATCTTAGGGTACAAATGGTTGCAATTAGTGGAATAAAAAAATGATGGTGGAATAAATACTAGATGAAAATTGGCAGTTACATTTCTCTACAAATTTGGAGAAGAATATTTTTTGGTGGAATTGTGTTTTTTCCACTTGATTCCTCTATAGTTAGAGAAAAACATTTTTCTTTCAATTTTTGACAAATGGTTTAATTATGGAGGAATATGATGGAATGCATGTTTTCCTCTCATTTTATTCTTCTAAACTACAAACCATTTACGCCCTTAGTTTTTGTTGCTTTTTATGTTGATATTTTCATCTAATAGATTAATAAGCATAGTATTTAATAATTCTCTTACAGTATATTTTTGTAATGTACAAAGTTATTTTGTTATTAATTGTAGGATCGATGAATTTCCCCATGTACTATAACTATTCTTCTTTTTTCTATCTTAACTTTTAACCTCTATATTTTATATCAAAAAATATTTTCTCTTTAATATGCTTTACAGATTTTAAAAATTCATTAATTTTTTACAATGAGCAATAAACTATGCTTACCCTAATTAACCAGAATTTTATTTTCTTAAATTGCGTTTATGATTAACCGTATTTTTTCAAAAACCGATTTTTGACAAAATTTTGTATCATTTCTCCGAATTTGTGTAAAAAAATCCAAATTTCATCATAGTTATAACCCTAATTTCATGTTTTTCTCATGTTCTTAAACCGAATTCATTTTTCTTGGAAAATGTGCAGGAACATTAATTCCTAAAGTTCGGGTGGAAAACGAAGAATAATAATAAGGGAAAAAATATGTCGGCTCTTAATTGTAAGGAACACTAAAATGGAAGATTCTCATTTTGAAGTTATTTCAAGTTATATAAGCAGAATATTTAGTAATTCTATAAAACTAACACAAAAGTTCGTGTTTCAAAAAGAGCAGAAAAATATTTATTTTCTTTGAAAATAGCACAAATTACGAGGATAAAGTGGCATAACTGTTGTGTCACCGTTGTTGCTTTGTTACCAGATTAGGAATCGAGTTTCACCACTCGCATAATTTGAAAATAGTTTTAAACTTTAAATATAAACCTTAAACCTTCAAAACTAAAACACAACCCCTTCAAAAGTAAATAATAAAATGTTATTAATGAAACAAACCCAGAAATATAAATTTTAAACATTTAAAATTCAATTTTTATGTTTGTGCTATGAAAAAAATTTTCATGTTATTTATAAAACAAAAAGATGATAGTTTTGTAATTTATATAAACTTATTTTGTATTATTTTGTGTTAATCTTTTTATATTTTTTATTAGAAATTTTATTTTTGTCATATATAATTTTTTCTCTAGAATATACTTATATAATATATGTACATAATAAATAATGTTAACAAAATAAATAAATAAATAAACAATGTTAACTATATATTTAACAGAAAACAGATTTTAATACACTCTTTTTCAAAAAAATTATAAAAATATCTAATTAATTAACCATCTATAAGTCTATAACCTAAACATAAAATATATGTATTATAGTGTACAAAAATATGTCAATTTATTTTTGATTAAAACACTAATTTTTGAAATTGTCAAAGCAATATACCAATAATATATTTTTTCTTACATTAATACATTAACTGTCATTAACAAATTACTTTTATATTTAGTTAATATTAGTTATATATTAAATGATAAGAAATCAGAAAATCCATTAAAATCTTCAGAAAATCATATTATATTTATTAAACTTAGAAAATTCAAAAATAAATCACAAAATACAGATTTATTTATTTTTATGATTTCCGAAAAGTCATAAGTAATTATTTTTTTGGAAACTACTAATTAAAATTTATTTATTATAATTTTGTTTACCAATAAAGTAAAAGATGGTGAAATTATTTGTATTTTTCGTCAATATACAATTATTTATTTTCGTAACCATTAAATATTTATTATAAATTCATGTAATTTAAATAAATAGAACAAATTATATCTATATATATATATATATATATTCATATATGTGTATTTACAAATATAATATTGGATATTACCGGTCTAGTTCTTTCTACTGTATGGTTTAGATCAATATTAAATATTTTCATTTGTTGATTGATTTTTGTGAATATTTAGGATTGTTTCCAATTCTTTTTATTACCAATCAAATGTTTATTTTAATATATTAACATTTTATAGATAATATTAATTTTACTTTTCATGTCACTTTCATTTCTACTGTAATGGATTTTTTTGTGGGCAATGCTAACATTTTTATTATGCAGATCATAAATTGTTTACGGTTTTTTGTTAACTTTAAAGTTAATTAAGTTGAGGAAACAAAAAAAAAGTTAATTAAGTTTTAGTTGAGAATTGTTCATACAGTTAACCACTCTTTATAAAAATTTGTCTATACACATAATATATATATATATATATATATATATATATATATATATATATATTTATTTTTANTATATATACAAAATATATATATATATATATATATATATATATATATATATATATATTTATTTTTAAAAATTATAATTTTAATTTATAGTAAAGAATTTATATAAAATAAAATAGTATATTGTTATGAATTTCTTCAATAACTTTTGGTTATATTTACTTTTCAAGAATGTTTTCTCAAATAACTTGAATGAATTTAAGAAAAAATTTGAAATTTTTATTATTATTATGAATTTTATTTTTATATTCAATCAAAATATTTATATGTCGAAAATTTTTAAAAATTATATGTATTTTCTTGATATATTTTAATTTCTGTAAATTTTCATTAAAATCTCTACGGTATTTTAAAATGAAATTTCTGATTGTTTATTATGTTAATATTTAGTTGACGATTTTCAATGATATCTCCAACAGACTTATATAAAATCATAATTATGTATGAAACTACACAAAATTGTGCTAATAACATCTTATTAGCTAGAGTCAAAAAAATTTGAAAAAAATCTTGTCCCTTTTAAAGTGTTGTTCATTTGTGTTGGCACGACCGCCAACACGTGATCAAAACAGAAACTTCTTTTTCTTCCACGCGTTACTATCCTTATGAATGCACTTACTTTAATGCTGGATTTGTATAGTGATATTCCCTTTGTTTTTATTTTATTTTATGTATATATAAAAATTTTATTTTTCTATTTAAAAATAGAGTGATTTTATTTTATGTGGAGTTGAATTGACTCCTAACCTATTCTACTTTTTGGTCATATTCTCTTTTGAATAAGAAAATGGAATTAAAAATGCTAGATTTTGTATAGTATATAATATTCCTTTTGTTTTTTTATTTGGTGTCAAATAGCATCTTTAATGTAAAATTCTATTTGAGTGATTTCTGTTTTCTAGAGTTGATTTTATTCTATTTAGAACTGAAATTGAGATAAAATTAAAGCGTATTTTACTCAAAACTCCATTTTTTACTATAATTAAAGTGAAGATATAAAACTAAAAATAGAGTAAGATTGAAAATGCTTTTAAATAAATACAAATGAATTAAGAAATTATAAATATTGATGCAACTTTTTTTTATAACAAAATTTTTGATACAAATGAATTTTTGGTTTATATAAATATGTCATGATTTTTTTTATACAAGTAATAGAAGTATATACCGCCGAATTTAAACAACTATAGATATTACATACATCTACTTTTTAATCTTTAAAAATGAAAAAAGCAATTGAAAATATATAAAAAAATATTTTTTCTAAAACAGATAGTATAATATGAAACATATGGAGTTAGTAGTTTGGGAATCAGTAGTTAGAGTCGAAAGTAAAATGATTAAACTTTTAATAAAAATATAAAATGAACAAAGAAAGTAGAAAATAGAAGAGAGAGAACGAACCAGGAGGAAGAATTGAGAGACACATAGGAAGAGTGAGAACTGATTTAATTCCATATTTATCTGATAAATTCCCAATTAATGGCATCATTACCATTGTTCCCAATCCGATCGCCTTCATTCATCAACAATATTTTTAAGACATACCATTAAATATTTTAAATGAAAAAAGCATACTTGTACGTCGCGTGCTTAAGTTGGTTTATAAATCAAATCATATTGACATATCACTTTGGATTATTAATGATTCATTTTTGTATTAATCGAGAGTTCAGATAATTGTATAACTTAAATGATATCTTTTTTTTTTCTTTTAAGAAGGATACAAATTATATGAAACTCGATCTCTTAGTGCCACCTCAACAAACATTGTTTTTAGTTTATATATATAAAAATA
>OVBE01004984.1:3982-22669 GCA_900406425.1 Iberis pinnata | reverse complement strand
CAGAGTTGGTGAACCCACTTATCGAATCATTCGTTGCGAGACACTAAAAGTCCCATATGGATAATCGCAGCAGAGACTTAACCTCAGTTTCTGCATATCTGTACAGAAACATAATTTGTGAACTGTCACAGTTGAGATGTTGATGAAGTAGAAAGTTGTGTAAGAGAAACACTACCTTTTATTCCAAAACTCAATAGAAATACAAAATTCACCAATGCGAATACTATACAAAAACTAGGAATCATCTTCACAACTAAAAACAAACTTTCCTGTCCGATCATATTCGTCTGGCCAGCAAACATGGCCACGGTCTAGAGAGATGCTTCATACGTTTGTTGTTGGTGAAGCAATGTTGACCCCCAAATACTTGTCTAGTACATTCTGAAAGGCCTGTATAAAATATATAAAGAAAACGTGAATTTTCAAAGACTTTGATGATAAGTATTTTCTCCATCAACTACTCAGATAAAGATCTTTGGTATTGCTTTTATATGAATGCTCTCACCCAGGCATCTCACGTTAGAAGTACCAATAAAAAAAGAACTTTAACTATATGTCAAGATGCACCCAAACCCCCCAAATTAACTCAACATAGTCCTTTCCAAGATCGGCGATAAGAGGCAGTTTTTTTTTTGGCAAAATACATACTGCCTTCAATCTTAGATGGTAAAGATTCATAAAACTAGGTCTATGCAACTATCAGCACGATGCTAAACATTTATCTCCTTTGACTCTAATGCGGTCCACACTTGACAGCAAGAGAACATACCTGAAATGCAAAAGCCTCTTTCCTACTTAAAATTATATCCATTGCGGCTGATTCATCACCGAATGCACCATAAAATTCCCGATAGAATTGGTTCCTATGAATTGGGAAGAAAAAAAGGAAGTCAAATAACAAGCCACTCTCCAGTTTCGAAGTATTGAAATAAAAACACAACCATGCCTCAGGACTAACCTGTGTTCTTCACCAGTCTGTTGGTCCATCTCATCAAACTTCTGTGTTAGAACTTGCGCAGCAATGGGTGAGAGCATGTGGAGTATTAACGCTTCTAAGGTTCTTGGGAAGTAACGCTAAAATAATTTACATGATAGGAGCACATAAATTCCAAGGATATACACTTCAAAATCCATGTTAAACAAAAAAGCTCTCCCTCTTAAGCAAAATGATGAAGTGCGCGAGCAAAGAAAATCTTTTAGTACTAATTTAACTGGAGATGAGGACACAAAGTAAAAAATGTATCCTAAGTTCCTAACATCAGACATTGACACCATGTGAGGATAAACACAGTAAAGTAATGCATATGAGAGTAACTTACTGCCATTGCGAGGAGAACATCCTGAAGTCTAGATGCTTCAAGTTTCCAAAGCATATGGGCAACTCGATCATCTTCTATGCAGGACAATGCATTCACCAGGATCTTGCTTTTGACAGTTTCTAAATCGGGGTCTGAACAACTGGGTGAAGTGTTCTGCAGTTCCTTACTTGTATCAACAGCATTTACATGGTCATGGACTAAGGAAATTAGTTCATGCAGTGCCTGGGTAGCTGCAGGATCTAGATCATGCAACGACTTTCTTTCATGGAATGTGCCAAGGCCTTTCTTAAAGTTTTCAGCGCGTGTGTTACCATTCCCAACTTCTGGAATCATTTCACTGGCCAAGTCAGGCAAACAATTGAAATTTTCTCAGGATTTACATTTTCAGGGTCGTATTACCTGCCTCCCCAATGTGAGATTGGTCAATAGGCTCAGTCAGTTGCTTCAAATCAGTTGAAGACGGCTTCAAAACTAACAGGCTCTGTCAATGTTCATGTTACATGGGTACATAGAAGGTAGCAAACTTGGTAAATACAAAAAATTAGGAGGGGTAAGAAATATATCATAACTTCAATAATCTTGACGAATGAGACAGAATAACTTACACACCATTTCTTTGTCTATCAATCTTAATAGAAGCAATAGATCCAGCACATGCAAGAAAAAGAGCATCAGTTAGGCAACAAATTATAAATAGTAATGAAAAACGATAATCTGTATAAGAATCGAAGATTTGTAATCAATACCTTCTTGTGATTTGGCGCAGATAATATGAATCCATATGTTCCGGTATGTTAGACATAATGTTTGATTGCCACCAAAAGTTGACAGCAATAGTCAGCTCATCACTATCCACCTGATGGAACCTGCACAAGTAAAATGTTACTCAATCGAAATAATCCATCAACTTGCCTAATGAATGCTCTTACATTAATTTACTAGGCTTAGGACCTTAGGTAACGTGTCAAACTGACAATTACATTACAAGGCACTTCACCTGGCCCAAGAAGTTTCACTTTTGTTAGCATGATTCAGAAGCACTAGGCATATGCATACTACATGACATAAGATATACACCAGCCCAAACTCCAAGTAGTCTTACGGATACACTATAAGGATTTTTGCTGTATACATTTATTTGAATATGTGCAACGTTTACAATAGCGGCTCAATCAGAAAAAAAGCTACATAACAGAGAAATGACAACTATAAATGATAGGAAAAGGAGTTTGACACACAAAATGCATGTTTTTTAAAGAAATTTCAGCTTATTCTGGAATGCACTGCTAGGTGAGCTTTTCTGAGAATATGAGTATACTCACCAACCTTCAGGAATGAATACTGCATCACCAGGGTTCAGAGTAACCTCCTGTGACTGCCTCAGGGAATGCTCTGCTCTTGGATAGTCTGATAGATTTGGATTTTCTAGACCAACCGAACTATATGAACACAAAATATAAAATGATGAAATAGTTTTAACAAACAAACATTGGCAAAGAAGAATCATCGATAAATTTATAGTTGCTGCTACACTTGCTCATGATGTAACTGCAAAGAAAATTATACAGAAAGATCAAGACTGATACCTATGGTTTGACGCTTCTCCGTATATAGGCATTGGATAGAGTGAGGGACTTGCGGAAGGGGGCCACAAGACAACTGTTGATGAATTTGAAGGTTGAAATTGATTTAGATGTAAGAAAGCATACGCCATATTATTAAACCATTGAATCTGCCAATATTTTAGATGAATCTTAAACTGACTTCAAATGAGCTGACTTAACTGTCTATACAACCACATGCCCTAAATATCTGTGAAGCAATTTTATTTATACTTGGACCATATAAGACCAANAATATGATTCATCTAAAATTTAAACAACTTCCAGAAGAAAAAAATGTGTTAAACCTTTTTTACACCCTGAGACTACACATAAGAGGTTATGATGTGGATCATAGTGGGTACTTGAGCGAGCTTGTGCAGAATTCATCCAAAAGTTGATAGAAGATATTGACTTTTCCCCTAAAAGTGTGGGCTGCATCAATTCAGATAGTTGATGTTAATAAAGTTCATGCGAGAAGCTTTGGTAGAAACAAGAGTTGAAAGAAGTATGCATACAGTCTGAATGTCTTCTCTCAGCATGTTGAGTTGAACCTTCTTTTCTTTCTCATCATTCAGAATTGGAAACTGGACAAAATATCAGAATAAAAGATATATGTACGTTTAACACAAAGGGATAGCAACATAGACAAAATGAATTTTCCGAAATGACAGATCATTGCAAGATCTTAAGCAAATAGCAATCATATCATACAATACAAGCACAAAGACAAAACTGACTATAATCTAACCTGTGCTAGGTATATTTGTCCAGGTAAATAGTCCTCGGGCATCTGGCAATCAGGCATAGGAATTAAAAGTGCGGACTTATCATCGACACAAGAACCATTCCCTTTATTCCTCATATGCTGCTTGCAGAGTCTGATAAAATCCGAGAACGGCAATGATACCTACAAGTAACAAAGAAAAAATATATGTTAAAGGTTGTGGTGCATTCAAGAAAACTATTTAGAAGCACAACCAGAAACAATTATAGCTCAAATCAGTTTATTTCTTGCTAGGTTGGCAAAGAATCCGGCAACGACAATATTGCGATTCAAGAGACTAGACACGGAGGAAAAGAATCAATGGAGTTACCCTCTCGTGACTTCTGATATCACCATTGAAAATCGGAGCCGTCCTCGAAAGCATAGCATCCACCTCAACTAAACCTGCGCGTTCCTTCACGGAATCCAATTGAAGACATAAGATCGCACAATCTTCGACTATGAAGGAAATTGCCAGAGAAAGAAACGGAATACAAATCAAGTGAGAGGTAAGAAAAACCTCCAGGTAATCGAGGCCATTGTTGAATGGGTTCCATTTAGAACAGGCATCCCAGTCACTAGCACATCGTCGGAAAACCTTTGGAAGAAGAAACAAAATACGAATCAGATCATTGATAAGAGAATACGGAAGATTGAAAGAGAAATATTCTAGGTGAAGTACTGCAGGGAAGTTGGTGAGCTCGACGCCAGACTCAAAGTCGGCGGCAGAAAGAGCACTCTCGAAGGTCTGAATCTTCGGAAACTCGCATCCCGTGGACATTGGATTTGTGAAATGAATCAAAGCGCCAAAGTGAATTCACAGGTTGAATTTATATTTTGATTTAGGGTGAATATCAATGGGGTCAAAATCTCCAAAGCCCCACCCTCTTAATGCATTTACATGAAATACTTATTAATCCTAACCACCCAAAAAAGAGTTACCCGATAATCTACACACAAATAATTATTTTTATATTTTAAATTTTATATGGTAATATAAAATTTATTTTATTAAAATGAAAAAAATAAATAAATAACGTGTTGTGTTGGCTAAACAGTAACTGTCTTTGGGCGATTTTTCAGACGATTTTGGATCGTCTTTTCTTCGTTCGATCTGAACGTGTTGGTCTGAGATTTGAATTTTGAATCATCAGTTATGGATTACGGTTTCCCTCTTCTCTTATGGAAGTTATTTCCCTGGATTCTCGTATTTATATCTGTCTCGATTTCAGAAATCAGGATTTCTTTCTCTTTCCCTTTTCTTCTTCAAAACACAATGTCTGAAGAACTACGCTCTCATATGCAAAATATCTCGTTAGGTATTGATGACATACCAGTTGCTGTGTCTGTGGATGTATGTGTTGAAGCCTCTTCCGAAAATCAATTCTCTCTTGTCGTTTGCCCTGTCAATGTTCGAAAGCAACCACTGCGTGCATTAATCANGGACGGCTCTTGTCAAGGAAGAATCATGGCTTGTTCCAAATTTCAGTTCTCATTTCGCTCTGCCGAAACGATGAACTTGATGTTAAAAAGATCTCCATGGTCCTTCGCATATTAGATGTTGGCGGTTCATCATTGGGCCCATAATCTTCCTCCTGACACAAAAAATTAATTCCTTTATGGGTCCAGATTCGTGGGATCCCGCCTCAGTACATTTCAAGAACTATGATTAAACTGGTGGGTGGTATCTTGGCTCCAATTGTTGATGTTGATTTTGATGAGTCTTCCACCATAGTTGATTTTGTCCGGCTACGTGTACTATGGAATGTGGATAACCCATTACGTTTCCAGCGACATTACCAATTTGGTTCTGACCCAAGTGTGATTCCATCTTTCCGTTATGAAAGACTGAAGAATTTATGTACTCTTTGTGGTTTCTTATCTCATGATAAGAAGAATTATGCTCTTAATCATGGACCATATTTCCCTCCTCCTCCACCACCCTCAGACGATGACGATGATATTGGTGATCAGCCAACTACCCAGGACACTAGGACATTGGCTTTACCAGCATCAGAAGGTCCGTCCTCTCCTACTCCAAGACTGCAAATTCCTGGTTTACGGGACACTAACTTGAATGTTGAACGTCTATGCTATCTCTCTGCCAAATACATAACAGCCTTAATGCCAGTGGAGCCTTACATTCCCAAGACGGTGGAAGATCATGCATCTTGTTCCATGATAGCTAATGAGTCAGTAAACCGCAAGCGTAAGGAATTGGAGACGATTCCTTCAAGTTCTACTGCTAATCCAGAAGCCTCTCCTAGTCCAAGCAAAAAAAGTCACACTGATTTTGCAGCATCGCCTGAGCCATTGGGCAAAAGATTCGATGGAGGCGCGGGGGGCCCGGTACCCCCACCGGAGCAATGAAGATTGCTGCATGGAATTGTCAGGGCCTTAACGAGCCACTGACACAAGCTCGGTTGAGAATAATATGTAGGAAGTTTAATCCTTATATGTTTTTCTTAATCGAAACTTTAACGTCTTCTGATTTTATTAGGGATTTAAGTTCTACTTTAGTTTTTCATCATGTTGTTGTTGTACCTAGTTCTCACTTCTCAAGGGGTTTGGCTTTACTTTCTAAAACTTATGTTTCTCTCTCCACTTTGTACTCAAGCGAATGTGTTATTGATATTTATGTAAACTCGACTGATGTAGCATTTTATTGTTCGTGTGTGTATGGTCACCCAAACCATACTTACCGTCAAAAGTTGTGGGAACGATTAACTCGATTTAATCTGTCTCGGAATGGTCCATGGCTTTTACTAGGCGATTTTAACGAAATCTTAACTGCTGCGGAAAAGACGGGTGGCTCGGACAGAGATATATCATCATTTCGTGATTTTCAAAATTTTTACAGTGCTTATAATCTTAGAGATTTACCCTCTAGAGGGAATCGTTTCTCTTGGTTGGGTAAACGTGGAAAGCATACAGTGAAAGAGTGCTTGGATAGAGCTACTGCAAATGAAGAATGGCATTCTACTTACCCGGATTCACACACAACCTACCTTTCACTCTATGAGTCTGATCATCGGCCTCAAGTAGTTCATATTGCTGATTCTGGTGTCACTTCTAAAACGCGATTCAAGTTTGACAAACGATTAAGTACAAAACCAGATTTCAAGTTTTGTGTTGCAGAGAGTTGGAAGGCAACACCTAATCATCTACAACCTTCAATTCATCTTGTCGGCGGGCTTTAATACGTTTTGGAAAAACAAACCATATTAATGCTTCAAAACGAATTACAAGTATTAAGAGAGCAATGGAGCGTTCATTGCATTCTGCTTCTCCAAATTTTATTCAAATAAAAAAATTGCAGCAAGAATTACACATGGCTTACTCGGAGGAGGAGTTATATTGGCAACAAACTAGTCGAAATATGTGGTTGCAATCGGGTGACAGAAACACAAGTTTCTTTCATTCTGTTACAAAAGTTCGAAACTCGGTCAATCGCATCACACAAATCCGGGATCAAGGTGGTGTATTGCATCGTGGTCAAGATATGGTTTCTTTACAAGCGACTTCATAATTTTCAGAAGTATACAGGTCCACTAATCCCCCGTCTGCCAGGAACCTTTTAGATACTTTCCCAGCAAAGATCTCAGCAGATGATAATTCTCAACTGCAATAAGTCTTCATAGCAGACGAAATTAGGAATGCGGTTTTTTCAATTGCAGCAGACAAGGCCCCCGGCCCGGATGGTTTTACAGCTCGATTTTTTCAGGAAAATTGGGATATTGTTGGGTCGGATATTACTGCTGAAGTTAAAATTTTTTTCACTACGGGTATTATGAAGCCTTAGATCAATGATACACATCTCTGTCTTATTCCAAAATTATCAAAGCCTACCACATTCTTTGATTATAGACCTATTGGTTTGTGTAATGTCGTCTATAAGATTGTCTCCAAATGCTTAGTTACTCGGCTAAAACCTATGCTGGCGAGCATAGTCTCTGAAAGTCAAGCTGCTTTTATTCCGGATCGACATATTACAGATAATGTTTTGCTTGCTAATGAGCTCTATCATTCTTTAAAGGCACGAAAAAGAGTTGCAAAATCTTATATGGCCGTCAAGACGGATATATCCAAAGCGTATGATAGAGTGGAATGAGGATTTTTAGATTCCACTTTACGTGCTTTTGGTTTCTCTGAAATCTGGATTGGATGGATTATGGCATCAGTTACAACTGTTATATACTCGGTTCTGATCAATGGAATACCATCGTCAACTTTTGCTCCTGAACGAGGATTACGACAAGGAGACCCTCTATCTCCTTATCTTTTTATTCTCTGTGCAGACGTTTTAAGTTTTCTCATTGAAAAGGAGGAGCGGTCTGGTCATTTAAACGACATAAGGATTGGTAATCATGTTCCATCAGTTACACATTTATTATTTGCGGATGATTCTCTTTTCTTTTGTCAAGCTAATAATCGTAATTCTTGAGCTTTGAAGCGCTGTTTTGATATTTACGAAAAATTCTCGGGACAAAAGTTAACCCTTCCAAATCAACTATTACTTTTGGTTCAAGAGTTTCATCCCTATGTTAATCTCGCGCAAAAGTTATTCTTGGAATTGATTCAAAAGGAGGTGGAGGTAAATATCTGGGTCTACCCGATTATTTTGGTCGCCGTAAAGTGGACATGTTTAGCTTCATATTGGAAAAGGTCAATCGACGTATCTCTTCTTGGAGTGCATCTTATCTTTCATAAGCTGGTAAGGAAGTTTTAATCAAATCAGTAGCCCTTGCCATGCCTTTATATGCGATGTCGTGTTTCAAGATACCTCTGACGATTACGACAAAGTTAACTAGCCTTATCTCTAAATTCTGGTGGCAAAAATCTCAACACAACACTGGTATATCATGGGTGGCTTGGAGTAAATTACAGCAGCAGAAAAAAGAAGGTGGCTTAGGGTTCCGAGATCTAAATTTGTTTAATGATTCTCTACTAGCTCGTCAAGCGTGGCGTCTTCTTCGACATCCTACATGTCTTTTTGCAAGAATATTCAAGGCACGTTATTTCCCAAACTATATTGCAGGCCAACTCAAAAAAGGCTCAGTCTTATGTCTGGTCATCTATATTAGTTGGTCTAAAGATTATTAACAAAGGGACTTTGTACACTATTGGCTCTGGTGAGACTATTAGTTTGTATAAGGATAATTGGATTTGTGATCCTGCTCCACGTCCTGCTGAGTATATTGGACCATCTTCCCCTTACCGAATTCTATAAAGGTTTCTGATTTAATAATCTCCGGGTCATCAAAACAATGGAGTAACTATGCACTTTGGTGTTTGCTTAGTTCAATGGATCATGAAATAGTTAAAGTCATGACTCTTTCTTTAAGGATAAATGTTAATACATCTTATTGGTTCTACTCAACTGATGGTGAGTATACAGTGCGTTCATGTTATTCTCAGGCCTATCAACATGATGTTTCAGTATCTAGGGGTCCAATATTGGGTAATCTATCTCATAAGCGGTTAATTTGGAAACTTCCGATATCACCGAAGTTAAAACACTTCTTGTGGCAAATGATATCAAACACTCTGCCATCTTCATTATGCTAACGGGAGAGACGCGTTAATGTGGACCCTTACTGTATCAGATGCGGGGTTTCTTTGGAATCTCTAAATTATCTTTTCTTTACCTGTTCTTTTGCTCAACGGATATGGCGCCAATTTGCAGGCCCTCTTGGTGGGTTTCAGCATCCTTCTGATTCTTTAGAATCTAATTTTCAACGACTGGTAACTCTCAACAATGTTTCAATGTTGTCTTCAATTGAAAAGATGGAGTCATTTTGGTTACTTTGGAGAATGTGGAAAGCACGTAACGAGCTGATTTTTAAGGGACATACTATTCATTCACAAGCTGTAATTTGACATGCCAAAGTTGATGCTCAAACATGGTTTTCTTTGCATCATTCAAGTACATAGTCGGTCCATGTCCATACCCCTTCCTTACCTCTGTTATGGCAAGCTCCACCTGTTGGTTATTATAAATGCAATTTCTCGGCATCTTATTCCCCTTTGCAGAAGATGGTGAGTTGGGTATTGAGAGACAACCAAGGTCGTCCTATTTTCTGGCAGATCCGACAGATAGGATTCACATCTTCAATTTTTGAAGCAGAAGCAAAATCATTGTTTTATGCTCTTCTGGATATCAAATCTTACATGATGCAAAACATACTTTTCGAAGGCCAGCACTTACCTTTGATGATGTCTCTACGGGATAACACAATACTCCATCGTATTTATAATCTCCATATTGAGATTTATGAAATCTACAACAACCTTTTAAATGTGGAGTTGCTGTTTTGCAAGAGAGAATGTAACAGAGTAGCACACAACTTAGCCAAATCTTATTTTCTTATTTGGAATTCAACTTGTAATTTAGCTTATAAGTATTATCTGCTTGATGCATTATTAATCTCAGATGTAAACTTTTCTATCAATTAAATGTTAACTTTCGTGGAAAAAAAAGTAGTTCAAAAATTAAAATTATTTTAATAAGTTTTTCAAAAAATATTTAGAATATGATGCCGAAATCGTTTTAAAATATCAAATTGAATTTTAAAAGTGTAAAAGTTAAATATTTAGATTTGAGTTTTATTAATCCAAATTTAGAATTTAGTTTTAAAGGGGGTGTGAAGTTTGGCTTGGGATTTATGATTTTAATTAATTACAAAATGAAAAAAGGTATAAAGGATTTGAGGGTGGTATAGAGGATTTCTAGAATGTGAAAAAAGGGGTGTTGAAGAAGTTGGCTTAACAAAAAGATCCATAGATTTGATACTCCTCTTTTTCCGAGGCAACTCCTATATTGCCACGATTGGTTAGAGGCTAATCTATAGAAGACATGTTAATAAAAAGAAAATAATATTAAATAGAATTGATAGGAAATGACTAAAAAGCTGTAAAAGATTAAGATATTTACAAGTTTTATCTGGGTAAAATCTATAATCGTCGATCCGACCCGGTGGTTATGCCAAACCAATTAAATCAAAATCGGCTAACACTTTAACCAATATAAATTGAAATCGGGGCAATAATAAAACCAAATTAAAATTACTTTACTTTACTTCTCAAATCGACAAACCCTAGTTCAAATCTCTCAAAATCGAAAGAGAATCCATCATCCTCTCATCGCATCTCTGAAAATCGAAAGAAAAATCTTTGTAAAATGGTGGAAACGAGGCTAGGGGGTAAGATCAAGGAGAACCTAAGAGAGGATGAAGAGAAAAATAAGGGGAAGAAAGTGAAGTCAGTTGTGAAAGTCAAGTTTGTGAGGACGGCCACTCAGCCCTCATCGAGGGTGACGATGAGAACGAAAATTCCGGCCGACGTATCAGAGCTGATAAATGTCTTTGTTGATGTTGCGGCGACAATTGAGGGTGAACCCAGTGGAGTAGCAGAGAACATCTACTCGGTTGAGGCGACAATCTCTGATAAAGAGAATGAAGAAGGTGAAAATGGAGAAGAAGAAGCAGAAGGCGATGAGAAAGGAGAAGAATAAGAAGAATCATATGATAGAGATGATAATGCGAACGAGGACCACGAGGAAGTATGAAATTCAACACTAGCTGAATCAGAATCATACAATGAAGAGGTAATATATATAAATTATGCATTGTTTTTTGGTAGAAGTACTAAAGAAATACTGAGTAACACTAGGTGTGATAGTAAGATAACTTAGGATTATTGGATAATACTGAAAACTTGGGAAATTTTATTTTGAATTTTGGTGTATTAATGGTATGAATTGGTGTATTAATAGTTTTAAAATGTCAAATTGAAGTACGTGTATTGTTGAATCGAAAACTAATAATCTTATATTTTGGTGTATTTGACTGGTCTCAATGAATATTGAGTAAAAGTGGGTATAATAGTAGGAAAACATTGAATTACTAGATAATAATGAAAAAAAAAATTTATTGACTTGCACGAAATTGAGGCAATCAAACCATTGAAAATGTTTTTCCCTCAATCTGAGTATAAGAAACAAATGAAGATAGGGACAAGTGCATGATATCAGACACAATTACAACTCTTGAAAGCTGTCTAACATTAAGAGGAACTGGTTTGAGGAACATCCTCAATTCAATCACATATTCCACATGAAAAGAGAGAACAATCACAAGGTTCAGGCCATGTGAATGTTATTGGTGAGGACAGTTGTAACCATTAAGCGGAAACAAGTTTGGTTTGTCGTCAATGGCATTCCCATCCGTTATGGGTTGAGGGAACACACATTTATATCAAGACTTGATTGTCGCAATTATCCTATCGGCTACAAATAGTTCAATGAGAAAAAGTTTGTGGGCAGGTATTTAAAGGATGGAGAACCTACAAGGTTGGAAGATGTCAAAGTAAAGTTGGTGAAAATAGGACCGCATAAAGATAGATTGAAAATGACAGTTTTTCTTCTTCTTAGGAAGTGTTATTTGCGCTCAAACAAATGTTGGAAAAGACGCCAAAAATGTTTTGGATTTTTTTCAACAAGCATTCGATGATCTTGAGTATTGCAAAACATTTCCATGAGGTAGATACTCATATGATTACACGTTGAAAGAGATCGCTCACACCATGGACCATTTTAAAGGGGTGGTCCTGGTGAAATCGAATACTCCACTATGGCCTATACCAGGTTTTTGTGTCCACTGGAGGTAAGTAAGAGAAAAATGACATTATCATTATTGTTCAGCACTGATTGTATTACAAAATGAAATGTTGTGTTTTGTAGATTCTTGCATTTGAGGGGATTCCTAAGCTAGGAAATCTGTTTAGAGAACATGTGGAAGGAGTTGATTGTCATGTCTGAGGATGTGCAAGTTCACATGGAAACCAAATGGAATGAAAGAGATTTCACTTTCATATATCTACAAGGAACTCGGTCACGAGACTGTGAGTTCACTAAGGTATAACTTCATAAAAAATTGCTAAGTTTGAACTAATATTATGATTTTTTATTTACAGGATATTCACAGCATCATCCCCGTCAAAGGTATTGATGATTTTTTGTTGGATGAACTTATGAACCTAAAGATGATGTTGATGAGTTTAATATAGTAGTGCATATTTTTTGAACAGAATTTGGATGGTGGAGCCTCATGAAAATCAATCTTTTTCAAAGTCATGTACGATGAAGATATTGCGGCGCGGAAAAAAGAGAAGAACCCACAGAAGATAGGGCCGAGGCTCAACTAGCGGCGCCGGTTTATAATTAGGGCTTTCCTAATTTTAAGATTGTGGGCTTTTAGGGTTATTAGGTTGCGGCCTTTTGGGCCTTTGGAGCCCATTATGGGATTGTTAGGTTTTAGAAATTGGTGGGTTTGTTTTTTTCTTGGGCATAGATTGTATTTATGGGCGAATTCTGGTTTTTATATAATTAATAAAATAATTATAAAAAATGACAAACTAAGAACATTAGACACTAATCAACTGTGTTGGTCTAACGTTTTTGGATGCCCTATACAATTTGAAAAATATGCTTTTTAGATAAACATCAAAAAGTTCTTTTTAAGTAATTAAGTGTACAACTCGTTATGGTTCAAAGATTAAAGCGCCAAAAAAAATTAAAATATATAAATAAGATACATTAAAATTGGTTTACTATCTTAAACCCTATGATGATTATTATCTATAAAAAAATCTATAATTCATGATACTTATAATATAAAAAATTTAAAATTTCAATAAAATGCATTTTATTTCAACAAAAAATGTCTTTTTATTTCAACAAAATTACATTTTTATTTGAACAAAATGTATTCTAAATATTTGTACCATAATTAGTGGCTTTCCTTGCCTATGTTTGGGTGCCCTATTAACCCAACCCATACAATAGTCAATTAAAGACTAAGGTACATTTTGGCTTCACCATTCATGAAAAAATAGATGATTGTTATGGTTGTAAGAAAAATTAAAACTAAGAGACATTTGATTTTGATAAACGACTTCCCAATATCATATTTAAGCAGCAACCTAATTTGCTTCAACTTTTGCACCACATCTTTTAGCTCTTTGACATTCGAATGTACACTGTTTAACTCGACTTGAAAGAATCAAAATTTGACCAGTGCATCTTCAAGTGCATCTTCAAGAACAATTTATTTTATCCATCTCAACAAGTGATCCTAATGTATTTAAAAGTCATGAAATGTCATTAAGTCCGAGTCAACTTACCAAGCGTATACCATTTTAGCTAATTTAATTTTTTTTTACTTCCAGTTCGAAAGAAAATCCGTCCAGGATTCTCTTGAGTATTAGAAGTAAAAATCTTAACACTATCAGCACATACACACTTTGATTGTGTATCACATTTTTCATCCTTTATTTTGATATAGTTATCTATGAATCTGAACTCATTACGCCCTAAAACAATGTTAAAAAGATAATTTGAACAACAAACACAAATTAATCACTAACTAAACCTACAATTCGGAATCAACACGCATTTTTTCTATCGAAATATGATTACTACGACTAAATCGAGAACATAACAAATGAACATAGACGAATATAAAAAGCGAAGAAAGAAGATTTACACATCTGTAACTTGGAATAATTAAAGCAAAAGCTTACTAAGTCGTCGAAATTTTCGAAGGAAAAGGAGACTTAATGTAGGCTTCTTATATCGATTTGGGGATTTATAATTAAGTCTTAAACTACACGACATCGTTTTGCTCAAAAAATTAATTAATAGAGTTGTTTAATTCTATGTAATGATGTTAAGCAGAGTTAACAATTGACTACAAAATGTCTAAAACGGCCAATTCAACGAAGATGAGTATTTAAATGGATTCAAACGAGAAATTGAGAAATGAAATAACTCACTTAAAAATATAATTTTTTGTTTAAAATGGTAAGGTCGATATTTATTTAGCATTTTTCATGTTTACCTTTTTTATAATTCAATCACTTTTTAACCTGTTTGTAAAATTTCAATTATCCTTTTTGACATAATGTTTGGATTGAGTTTTCCTATACTCATATAACTTATGGTTAAATTCCTAGTACATGGTTATTACATCTAGTAAAGTCTAAATTTAAATCCTATAATGAGTAATTCAAATGATGTTTTTAAAGGGATCAAATAACGATAGCATTATTATTTAGATTAAGAAATGAACAAAATGTAAGATGAAATTTGAAATTTAATGACCTAATCTTATATAGCATACTTAAAATATAAATTGAGTTTTATTATCACGGGCCCACTGATTTTTTTATATAAGATGAATTATAGAATTTTCGTACGTTTATATTTTAAAGTTTGTTTTTGAAAATACTTTTATATACTTAAAAATATGAAAATTTTCAAAAATATCATAAAAAATAAATATGTTTCAAATTATAACACATCATTAAACTGTTTTAAAATTATCATAAATTTTTTTACATCAAAAATACTACAAATTTATAATAATTTTAAAATATTAAATTTAAACACTAAATTCAAAAACTAAATTTTACCCCTCAGAATTTATCCGAACTCAAAAATTTTAATTATAAACTTTTAAAATTTAGTTTTATGTTTATAGTATGTTTGAATAAAATAATTTAATATTATTTTTGGATCTATGTATATATGTTCAAAATCTAAATTTTTGGAATGTTTGGTTAAATTTCTATAAAAATACTGTAGTCTGTTCAATTTTATTTTTTTGTTATAGTAACTTAAAGTTTTGTTAATTTATTACTATATACCACATTTTTGTTGATTTATTACCACTAATAATAAAAATACCCAAACTTTGAATTTATAATAATAAAAAATATAAATGGGAACACTCATTGGTCATCAATTCATCATCGACCTTGAAATACAGCTAATATCATATCATTACTTGCTTTTCCTCAGCCTAATTAATTAATTTGACTAGCGGGCCCCACCACCTCAAACCACGAACAGTTGGAAAATGGAAATAAAAAAAAATAAATATATAATTATCTCTTCATAACCTCATCCCACATCTTCCCTTCCTCATTCCTCTCTCTATCTAGACTCGCGGCGCTTTTAACCCTAGTTTTTTCAGCCGCCATCTGCCATGGCTTCCGAGGCGAATCAGCTTCAGCAAGCGCAACTCGCGATGGTCCTCGGTTCCGATTCGGCACCGTTTGAGACACTCATCTCTCACCTGATGTCGTCTTCCAACGAGCAACGCTCCTCCGCCGAGACTCTCTTCAATCTCGCCAAGCAAAGCAATCCCGATACCCTTGCCTTGAAACTAGCTCATCTTCTCCAGCTTTCTCCTCACCCCGAGGGTCGTGCCATGGCTGCAGTTCTCCTTCGGAAGTTACTCACACGCGATGACGCCTATCTATGGCCGCGCCTCTCCCTCTCCACTCAATCCTCCCTCAAATCGTCGATGCTCTCTTGTATTCAGCGTGAGGAGGCCAAATCGATTTCCAAGAAAATTTGCGACACGATCTCTGAACTTGCATCAGGGATACTGCCCGAGAACGGATGGCCAGAGTTGCTGCCGTTCGTTTTTCAATGCGTATCTTCTGATTCTCCTAAATTGCAGGAATCGGCGTTTTTGATATTGGCGCAATTGTCGCAGTACGTTGGGGAGACTCTTACCCCTCACATCAAGCATCTCCATGGCGTGTTTCTCCAATGCTTGAGTAGTAACACTGCCAGTTCAGATGTAAAAATCGCCGCTCTCAACGCCGTAATTAGTTTTGTTCAATGTCTGTCCAACTCAACGGAGCGGGATAGATTTCAAGATGTTCTGCCTGCAATGATCAGAACGTTGACCGAATCACTGAACAACGGGAATGAAGCAACTGCACAGGAGGCACTTGAGCTATTGATCGAATTANCACTTGAGCTATTGATCGAATTAGCTGGTAGTGAGCCACGCTTCCTCCGAAGGCAGCTTCTCGACATAGTTGGTTCGATGCTTCAAATTGCAGAAGCTGATTCCCTTGAGGAAAGTACCCGTCACCTCGCTATTGAGTTTTTAGTAACTCTGGCTGAGGCGCGTGAGCGTGCCCCTGGGATGGTCAGGAAACTTCCTCAGTTCATCGACAGGTTGTTTGCTGTTCTTATGAAAATGCTTGAGGATATCGAAGACGATCCTGCTTGGTACAGCGCTGAAACCGAGGACGAGGATGCTGGAGAAACAAGCAACTACAGCATGGGTCAAGAGTGTTTAGATCGTTTAGCAATTTCTTTGGGAGGGAACACCATTGTTCCAGTTGCATATCAGCAGTTTTCTGCTTACCTGGCTGCTTCTGAATGGCAGAAACACCATGCTTCTTTGATTGCTCTTGCTCAGATCGCTGAAGGTTGTTCAAAGGTAAGTTCAGCAGAGTTTTAGGTTTTGTTATGTTGTTTTTTTCAGTTGGATTTTAAATAATTAGTGATTCTGACATGAGTTACCTGCGTAGGATTTGCCAAACACATGAATCAGTATGGTGTTGCGTTTTTATATTGAATATCTTGAGCTCTGATGTAGGTGATGATAAAAAATCTAGAGCAAGTGGTGTCCATGGTTTTGAGCCAATTTCAAAGTCCTCATCCTCGCGTAAGATGGGCAGCTATAAACGCAATTGGACAGTTGTCTACAGATTTGGGTCCAGATTTGCAAAACCAACATCATCAGAGAGTCCTCCCGGCACTAGCTGCAGCTATGGATGATTTCCAAAATCCACGAGTGCAGGTTAGATCCCCTTGTGCTCTGATACAATAATCAATATTCTGACATATCCTAAAGCAACAGTGCCTTGTGATCACATGTAGGCTCATGCTGCTTCAGCAGTACTCAACTTCAGTGAAAATTGCACACCTGAAATATTAGCACCTTATTTAGATGGTGTAGTGAGCAAGTTGCTTATCCTACTACAAGTAAGTCATTCCATTGTGCAAATTTGTTTCTTAATAAAAATAATTAAAGCTGCAATTTATTGCACTGTATTGAGTTTAGATGATTGACTTTGGATAATATATTGTTTTTTGTTAGAATGGTAAACAAATGGTGCAAGAAGGAGCTTTAACAGCTCTTGCTTCAGTTGCTGATTCTTCGCAGGTAAATGCGAAGAAAAATGTTACATCAATTGTTTTCCTTGTATACCTACTCTTAATCTAATTGATCTGAATTTGTAGGAACACTTTCAAAAGTACTATGATGCTGTCATGCCTTATCTCAAAACTATTTTGATGAGCGCAACTGACAAATCTAAACGGATGCTTCGTGCCAAGTCCATGGAGTGTATCAGTCTCGTTGGAATGGCAGTTGGAAAGGACAGGTTTAGGGAGGATGCTAGGCAGGTATGCTTATATGCATGGCCCATGGGTCAAATCAATTTCGCACTTTACATACAGCAATCCTGTTTTTCTACTACATATTACTGCTTTAAAACTTTCTGTAGGATTTTCCTAATTCATCTATTGCATGCAAATATTTTACATGTCTATGACAGGTCATGGAAGTTCTTATGTCACTGCAAGGCTCTCAGATGGAGGCAGATGATCCAATAACAAGTTACATGTTACAGGTGAGTTTTGATTACACCATGCTTATTCAATATGTCATTTATAAATATAAATATGCAACTTAAGTTGCTTACAGTTACCTTACACTTCCGTAGGCATGGGCTAGGCTTTGCAAGTGTCTAGGTCAAGATTTCCTTCCATACATGAGCGTTGTGATGCCACCTTTGCTACAGTCAGCTCAACTTAAGCCTGACGTAACAATTACATCTGCTGATTCAGAAGATGAAGCGGAGGATTCTGATGATGAAAGGTTTTCATACTTCTTGACACTTTATCTGATTGTTATGATGCTTTATACCTTGCTTATATCTAATTTATATGCCTTTGCAAAGAAAAATTATGTTAAAGTTTTTTGTGAAACTGGATATGCATTTCCCTGCATCTTTTTCCTGAGATATATTTATCGATGTTGAGGTTTTCCCTTATTTACAACTCAATAATATCCAACAATTTCTTGTCAAAATAGCTTATAGTTTTATCTACCACCCTTAGCTATTGTAG
>OVBE01004983.1:0-22669 GCA_900406425.1 Iberis pinnata | reverse complement strand
TGTTATGGTTATGAATGTTGTAGTGGATCTGAAAATTGATTTTCGTTGCTGTTTTTTCTGTTTAATCAACTTTTAATTTTATCTAATTCGGATGTAAAATATCCGAAACCCGACAATTTTCGGGTTTTTAATTACAAATCCGAACCGAACCCGGTACTATCCGAACAATATCCGATCCGAAATTTGAAAATGTCCGAACGGGTTATGTTAGCCTATATCCAAAAATCCGAACAACCCGATCCGAATCCGAACGGATATCCGAACGCCCAGGCCTACTTAGCGCAATGAGTTCAAAGTCAGAAGCAACATCTGGAGGTGGTGATCGTGGGCTCCCTGTGAGGTGTGGGTGTGGTTTAGATGTAGTAACTTTTACATCTAAAACGCAAGAGAATCCAAGACGTCCTTTCTATTTTTGCATAAGCAAAAAAGAGGTAAGCTTTCGTTGAACAATGGAAAAAGATGTTTATGATGAAGGAGGAGCAAAAAAACGTAAGCTAAGCTTGATTTTTTTAAAAATGTAACAGAAACATTTGTTTAAATAGATTGAAGATATTGTGTTAGAAGAGGTTGAAGATGCTCTACCAAGAATAATTTTGCATTGCTAAATCCGAATTACAAGAGTTAAAGTCTTTCATTGAGGAATTGAAAGAAGATGTGCAAAAGAACAAAAATGAAATCCATAAGTGGAAAGTGATGAACAAATTGACATTTGTGTGCATTGCTTAATGATAATTGTGATTGTGTATATTGTAATTGGTGGAATTAGAATTAGGGACAATAAAAGTGTTCTTATTTGTTAGAAAATGATGATGGACCATGTTGTGTTCTTGTTTATTAGCCATTGACATTGTTGTACTAGACACTTTTAAATGTTCTTTGACATTGTACTAGACATTGTTGTGTTCAATTATTGTTTCATATTGTTGTGTTATGTTGGAAAGTTGTACCATAATTCACCATCGAAAATACCATATAAGTTTAACAAGGTACCATAACAAGAACCATAATGTGACATCCAAGTTCATCTACTAATAATTCCGAGCACAACAAAAAAGAACCATCATCTACTAATGATGCCGAACACAACAAAAAAGAACCATCATTCATTCAACATCCAAAATAAGCTACTAATAACACATAAAGAACCATCATTCAACATCCAAACCATGGTGCCCAACCTTCTTGAGAACCTCCTTGTGATGCTTGACCAACTTGATAAGCTCCTTGTGATGATTGTCCAACTTGAGATGCTCCTTGTGAAGCTCTTGATACTTGCCCGAAAAAGACAGTCCTTGGTTCCTAGTCATTAACATGGATCGATTATTAGTATCATTTAAACTGCATAAAGAAGAAATGGAATATTGATGTGTATACATGTTCTTTCCTAGGTCGACCCCTTGGTCGTTTTGGTATGTTGTCTACCCGCTGGTTCTTGCAAGAGGCAATATTGTGGCTTTCTTGCTTACATTTTGAACATGTAATGACTCTAAACCTCCTTGACAACTTGGTGTTATTTGAAGATATGTAGTCTCAAATCTACCTTTCTTCCTTGCATAGTTACTTGGTCTTCCCGGATTGCCATTTCTCCATGGTGGTGACAACACACCTAACCTTTCTAGTCTCGGCCACATTAGCATACCTTGCACAGGATGAATACCATCTTCATATGTAAGCCGCCACATCCTTGTTGTATAACACTCATTAACATGGTCTTCAACTCTTTCTCTCTTTCCAATGATGACTGAAGCTGCGTGAACACATGGTATACCTGTCATTTGCCACTTCCTATAACCACATGATTTATCATTCATATCCACACAATATCCTACACCTCCAATCTCAACTTCATGTAAGTTGTGTCTGGCCATGTATCTAGTGCAATGCTGTGACCCATCTATCATTTTCTCAATCTCTAAATGTGTCCTTTTAGTGAATCTTGTCTGCAATCTTCCAGCAATGATAGACCTTTTCTCATTACACATCATACACTGCCTCCTAATGTCTTCTAACATGTCCAATAAGGGCTTTCTCCTTGCCTGCCTAGTAGTTCTATTAAATGACTCACTCAAATTGTTGAGATTGTCATTACAATTGGATCATGTCCTAAAGAGAGCTCTGGACCATGATTGAGGATTGGTAACCTGCAAAGAATTGAAAGCACCTGGATTGTAGCTCTTCAATGCCTCCATATGAGTAGAAAATTCTCCTTGATTGTAACTTTTTGCAATCTTCCAAAATAGTCTTTACAACTCCATGTCATGATTATCTCTCTTCCAGTTATCCAAAATGTATCTAGAACATTGACGATGTTCTGCCTGTGGAATAATTGAGTGAATAACTTTGACTAAACCCTGCACACACACAAAATAACAGTTACTGCCTGTGGAATAATTGAGTGTTATTAAGTTATTCATAAATCAAACCCTTACCTTTTGTTTGTAAGAAATGATAGCATAATCACTCCCATCTCCAAGACCTAAAGTTTGTGCAAGAAGTCTAACAAACCAGTCCCAATTAACATCATTCTCTATTTCAACTACTGCTCATGCAATTGGAACTATTCTATTATCACCATCCCTACCAATTGCAGCTAAAAGTTGGCCTTTTATATCCCATTTCAGAAAAGCTCCATCTAAACCTATGATTGGTCTACATGTCTTCTTCCAACTCTCTCTTTGTGATTTAAAACAAATAAAACAACGAAAGAACCTTTGTTTGCTTCCAATAGTTGGCCCTGGAATAATTTCAATCTCAAATGTAGAATCTCTATTGGATCGCAACACCTCTGCTTGATAATCCCAAATCCGTGAGAAATGTTCTTCATGACTAGCTTTTCTTTGCTTCAATACTATTGACTTTGCCTTCACACACTGATCTTCATTCACAATCAAATTGTAGTCTCTCCTAATCTCTTAAACCATCTCCTGTTTTGTGATCTTAGGATTCTTTCTCAACCTCTCTGAATACAACCAAGCAATTGTCCCTCTCTTCAACATCTTACTATAACCTGATCTAACACACGTATGCTTATCCACGAAGACCTTAATTTGCATCTTCCTTTTTCGTTTCTCATACGAGCAATAATATCTCCATTTATATTGTTCATCTTTATCTGAGCACATTGCAGCTATCCTACTAAACTGAAATATGTACAATTTCACATCATACCTAGTTTTCAGGGAGTACTGAAGAACAACCAATTTGAAATCCTCTGGAGAAGTGAAGGTCTTGCCGAGACTAAGTATCTCATTTGTAGGTTGTTGTGGTCTTTGAGCACCTTCATCAGCTTCTTCGTCTTCATCAGATGACAAAGGTTCTGGTAATTTTTCTTCATCCCAGACATCATCCCCACTGTCTGCATCAGTGACGTCTCCCTTTTCTCTCGTTTCCTCTCCGAAATGTCCTTCCATATCTTCACATACTTCTTCTGGGACACCAAAATGGTTCAACATCTCCACTTCCTCGTTACTAGCTGTGTCATCACCATCTTCATCACCGACAACCAAACAATCATCCCCACTTATCGCTTCAAGATCTTCATTCTCGGGTTGTCCTTCCTAGTTCTTCTCAGATTGTTCTTCCTGGTTCTTCGCGATTTGTTCTTCGTGGTTCTTCTTGGGTTGTTCTTGCTCACGTCTAGGAGAGCGAAAAGAAATTATTTTCCTTCTCGTCATCTCAGATTCTGTAGTTCACGGTTTTAGAGGATTGGAGATTTAGGGTTCGATAAAATTTGGGGATTTTTAGAGAATTGGGGATTTAAGGTTCGAAACAAAGGGTTTAATCCACTCTGTTAATACACTTAACGTTGATATTCAATTAGGATGGTTAAACAAAGTTCAATATTAAAAATGGAAGTCAACAAAAAGTTAAGTATGTGTTTAAAAGAGAGACAAATTTAGTGTTTTTTACGCCATTTTCTGAAAGTTGGGCATTTAAATGATTATTTTCCGTTTAGTCCAAAATTGTGTAGTTCTATATATTTTTTATATATTCCGGCAAGTTATTAAATACTGGATATTGAAAAAAATTATATGAAACATTTTTTATTAACAACGTCGTCGTTTGAAGGAAAAACACTCCGTCAGACGTCGGCGAATCTGTGAAGATTAAAACCCTAAATAGCCTGTTGTGTATTTCTCGGTCTAGTTCGAAGGAAGAGGAAGACCGAAAATGCCGCTCTACGACTGTATGCTTCTGTTCAAGCCAATCATCCGAAAGGAGGGCCTCATCGAACTCGTTGCGCGCATCGGGAAACACGTTTACAGCAGAAATGGAGTCCTCACCGAGATCAAATCCTTTGGAAAGGTCGAATTGGGTTACGGTATTCGGAAGCTTGACGGTAGACACTATCAGGTAAATTTGAGGTTATTGAATTGCTCTGATCTCTTACTGCATCGAAACTTTATGAGTCCGTGGAATCAGTGTTTCCCAGTGCTAGCATTAGGGTCTAGGGAAATTTACACACACAGTAGTACTGTACTCAAGATCCTGGATTAAAATCCTTAATTGGTGGTAAATTTGTGAAAATTTCCTCCGAGAAAGATACTTGTTTCACTCAAAGAGTAATTACTTAGCTTAACTTTCACTTAATTCTTGAAGCCAATTCATCAAATCGTGCTAGTCACAAAGGTTTCACTGAGTCTATGATGACTTGAATTGAAGAGCTCTGATCAGGATTTGCATCATTTAGTTCTTTTCTTTGAGAGCTTTTCCATTCAAGTTTTATTATCTCTACATTGTTGAGGATTCCATAAATTCAGTATTGAGAATAAAAGAACAGCTCGTATTGGGATTTTGATCTTCAGAGTGGAGTTTTATCAGTGGTTTGTTGCATTTAACTGTGGAAAGATAACATGGTACACACAATCACAGCTTTTTTCCATATGGACTTTCTGGCGCAGATGTCTTCAAACTGTCTTCTCTGCTCTTGGACAATTTGGCTATTCTTGTAGAAATAGAATTTGGGCGACAATGGAGAATAGATAATCCATATATACCTAGGAAGATTATCATATGTTGCAAGCTTAAAAGATCATCTTCCAAGTCTCTCTGAAAATGAACTTGCATCTTTATTAGCTTCTCCTTCGCTAATATGCAGAAACATGTGTTTGCTTAGTACCATTTTCTTCCTTAAGAGAAAAGAGTGTATATTATCAACATAATGAAATTTTGTGAATACCGCAGGGACAATTGATGCAGGTAACAATGATGGCAACTCCAAATATGAACAAGGAGCTTCACTACCTTAACAAGGAAGACAAATTGTTGCGCTGGCTCCTAGTTAAACACCGCGACATCAAGATTGGCTTTGATGTAGAAGATGCTTCAAACGAGGCCAACAGAATTACTAGTAGCAGCTTATATGATGATGGATCCTCATCTGACGAAGATGACAATGACATTTTAGGATTACCTCGATGAGGAGAGAACAAAAACAACTGAAGAAGTCATTTTCTCAGACCAAATCTTCATAGGATCTTTCTCTTATGGTTATTCACTTGGTGTTTTTTAGTTTTCAAGAAGAAACGGTATGCCTTTTGCTCAAGACAGTGAAATAAATTCATAATGTATTATTTCTCAAGTAATTTGCATTAATATATTGGGCTTTTTTAATGAGAGAACTACCATTTGACTTACCATATTGTCAAGAAATATTTTAGAAAATACCATATAATGTATTTCTTATGTTAGATGCCATAAAACAAGATTAAGTGGCATAACCATGGATCATTACGGGTGACTTTAATACAATTGTTAGTTAGTTTGGTAGAGAGATCGGGAGGCAGTGGTAGATTGTCGGCAGATTCGTTATCCTTTGAAAGTTGGATAAATGAGTTGAATTTAATCGATATGGGGTTTCATGGTAATCGATACACATGGAGGCGAGGTAGGACGAAAAATACTTTTGTTGCTAAGAGACTAGATCGTATCCTATGTTGTAATCAATCGAGATTGAAATGGCAAGAAGCAATGGTTAGCCATTTGCCGTTTTTTGCTTTGGATCATACTCTGTTTTACTTGCAGTTAAAACCGGAGGGATCGCGTGACCCGAGCCGACGTCCTTTCAGATTTGAGGCGGCCTGGCTTGGGCATGAAGGCTTTAAGGATTTGGTATCCTCGTCATGGAATGTTAATGTGCCAACCCCTATAGCGTTACAATCATTACAAAGGGTGTTGAGAAAGTGGAACAGAACAGTGTTCGGTGATGTGTATAAACGAAAAGAGAAGTTGGAACGAGACATTACGCAAGTGCAAGAGGCATTAGATGTGTCTCAAACGGATGATTTGCTGAATACAGAACGGGAGTTAATTACTAAGTTGAACGAGGTGTTAGAGCAAGAGGAAATACTTTGGTTCCAAAAATCGCGAGAGAAGTGGGTCGCGTTTGGTGATAAGAATACCAAATTCTTTCATACCTCCACTATTATTCGGAGACGTCGAAATACAATATCTATGTTAAAGAACAATGAAGACCAGTGGGTTTCGGATAAGAGTGCACTAGAGAGTATGGTGGTTGAGTATTATAAACGACTTTATTCATTGGATGATGTTGGACCTGTAGCTGTGAGATTATCGTCGTAGGGATTCACATCTTTGTTAGATGAAGAGATAGCTTTCTTGAATAAACCCTTTGTCGTTGAGGAAGTGGAGAAAGCAATAAGAAGTATGGGACGAATCAAAGCTCCAGGTCCGCACGGTTTTCAACCGGTTATTTACCAAGATTGTTGGGGTATCGTTGGGTCGTCGGTTACAAAGCTGGTTTTGGATTTCTTCTTAACAAGTACTTTACCGAATGGCTTAAATGATGCTCTAGTGGTATTAATTGGCAAGGTTGCGAAACCTGAACATATAACACAGTTTCGACCAATCAGTTTATGTAACGTTTTATTTAAGACGATTACAAAAACTCTGATGTTGCGCTTACAGAGAGTTATTTCGAAACTAATTGGTCCGGCTCAATCAAGTTTTATACCAGGAAGGTTGAGCACTGATAATATAGTAATCGTACAAGAAGCTGTGCATTCTATGCGGCGAAAAAAGGGTAAGAAGGGTTGGATGTTACTGAAACTGGATCTGGAGAAAGCGTATGATCGAATACGATGGGATTTTCTTGAGGATACTCTTTTGGCTGCTAAGCTACCGGAGAAGTGGGTGAATTGGATAATGAAAAGTGTTATGGGTGCATTAATGACTGTTCTTTCGAACGGTGAAAAGACTGCAGCGTTCAAACCTGCGCGAGGACTCCGTCAGGGAGATCCTCTCTCACCGTATTTATTTATCTTGTGTATGGAGCGGTTGTGTCATTTGATTGATGAATCAATTGGACGGAGAGAATGGAAGCCAATAAGGCTATCTCGTGACGGTCCGAGGCTATCCCATTTATGCTTTGCTGATGATCTTATTCTGTTCTTGGAGGCTTCGGTTTCGCAGATAGGAGTTATTCGAAGAGTTCTGGAAAAATTTTGTTCTGCATCGGGACAAATAATCAGTCTGGAGAAGTCGAAGATATTTTTTTCAAGTAATATTCATCGGGATGAAGCAACACTAATTAGTGCTGCTAGCGGGATACAAGTTACTCAAGATCTTGGTAAGTATCTAGGCTTACCTATTCTTCATAAGAGAATTAACAAGGACACCTTTAGCGAGGTGGTAGAAAAGATGTCTTCAAGGTTAGCAGGGTGGAAAGGACGTATGTTAAGTTTTGCCGGTAGATTAACACTTACTAAGGCGGTTTTATCTTCAATCCCGGTGCATACAATGTGTTCAATCTATTTACCGAGCTCAACATTGGCTACTATTCGCGGGATTTCTTATGGGGAAGTTTTGGTGAGCAAAGAAGACAACACTTGGTGGCATGGGACAAAAGTTGTCTACCTAAGAGAGATGGTGGGCTTGGAATACGAAAATCAAAAGATATGAATCTAGCTCTCTTAGCTAAAGTTGGTTGGAGGTTATTATTAAATAACTCGAGCCTTTGGGCTTTGGTTATTCGGTGTAAGTACAAGCTCAAAGACAATTCTCCTTTGATACGAACAATCCCGAAAGGGGTTTATTCGGCAGTTTGGAGGAGTGTAGTTACAAGTTTAACTAAGGTAGTCTTACCAGGACTTGGTTGGGTAATGGGAGATGGTCAACATATTCGATTTTGGGAAGACAAGTGGGTCATGCGAAAACCGTTAATAGAGGTGGTTTTTGTGGACTTACCACCTGCGGCTAGAGAGAGATCGGCTCAAGAATTATGGCATAGTGGTCGAGGATGGAGATGGGACCAAATTGATCCTTATGTAGATCATCAGACGAAGATGCAGTTGTCAGCAATGGTGCTAGATGACGTAACAGGTTCGGTAGATCGCTTATCTTGGTGCGAAAATTTGAATGGAGACTTCTCGGTAAGCTAGGCATTCAAGCTAATTACTAAGAAGACCATAGCTGGACAGGATATGTCGAGCTTCTTTGATCGTTTATGGAAAGTAGTGACAATAGAGAGAGCCATGCTATTTCTTTGGTTGGTTGCGCAACAAAGTCTTATGACTAATATGGAGAGACGACGAAGGAATTTGTGTGAATCGGGCCTTTGTCAGGTTTGTAAGGCCGGAGAGGAATCGACGATGCATATATTGAGAGATTGCCCTTCAATTGAAGGGATTTGGCGACAGATCATCCCTACTCGTCTGAGTCGCTGGTTTTTTGAAGCTGACTTGATGAGTTGGTTATATGGCAACTTAGGAAATGAAGCTTTCGTTAATAATATAGCATGGTCGACTATTTTTTTGATGACTGTATGGTGGAGCTGGAAGTGGAGGTGCGGAAGAGTGTTCGGTGAAATGGCAGTGTGTCGAGATCGAACCCGTTTTGTCGGGGATAAGTCAAAGGAAGTTTGGGACGCTCATATTAGTACTCGTTCTGGTGGACCACGAAGTGAGAGAAGTAGCAGGATGATTGTGTGGACTGTCCCAGAGAGAGGATGGCTGAAGTTAAACACTGATGTGAGTTCACAAGGTAACCCAGGTTTAGCTACATCTGGAGGAGTCCTTCGGGATGCGGAAGGAAGATGGTGCAAAGGTTTTGCAGTATTGGTGTTTGCTCGGCTCCGTTAGCGGAGCTTTAGGGTGTTTATTATGGTCTATTCATCGCTTGGGAGCTAGGGGTGACAAAGTTAGAATTGGAGGTGGATCCCGAGGTGGTGGTAGGGTTTCTGAAGGATGGTATAAGAGATTCACACCCACTATCGTTCCTAGCACGATTGTGCTATGGCTTTCTACAAAAGGACTGGACAGTCCGAGTTTCACACGTCTTTAGAGAGGCTAATCGTTTAGTAGATGGTTTAGCTAATTACGCTTTTACTTTACCTTTAGGTTTTCATGCTTTAGATTCATGTCATGAAGCTGTTACTTCTATTTCACGAGAGGGATATTACAAGGTTTGGTACTCTAAGACAAATGCCTGGTTTATTTTTTATTTTCATTTTTTCGTTAATAAAGATGGGAGATGATTTATCTCCCTTTTCTTACCAAAAAAGTGGCATAACCAAAAAGATTAAAATGTCATTTAGTTGTTCATTCATGTTGGGCGAGAGTTTTGGAGTGTATTTGTGCAATTAATGTTTGATAAGAAAGTCTAATTAAAGTTATAAAACTTTAGATCTTAGAAGAAGTAAATAGCCATTAACTTTGTAGTGAGCTTGGTTCGTTGTGGAGGAGAGGTAGCAGGTGAAGAGCATTAATTTTTTGTTTTTTTGTTTTTTTTTGTATATAGGTGTATATTTTGCTTGTAGTGAAAACTATTAGTTTATGTCTTCTTGAATGGACAAGAAGGGTGAAATGGACAAGTACATTGTATAATAAGAGTTTATATTAGGTGATTTTAGTTCAAAGACCGGAATTTGAATGTTTGGAGAATGGACGAATGTAAGTGGGTGGTGAAACTGTTTTATATGTAAAAGAGACAGAAAGAAAGTGTTATGTTTGTTTGTAAAGATGGACCAGTAGTACATGTAATGGACCAACTAGATATAGACATAGGTGGTTGTGGACAAAAGGTATTTGGGCAAATTGTATGTAATTGTGTGGACAAATTGTTTTTATGTGTAAATGAACAAATAGAAATTGATATGTTTGTTTGTAGGGATGGAAAAATAATTAATGTAGGAGAATGAATTAACTAGATATAGACATTGTGGTGTGTGGACAAACTGTATCGTTGTGTGAGATGGACATACTATATATAGATATTGTTAGCTGTGGACAAAGTGACTTTGTTATGCAGTGAAAAATATTTGATTTGCAAACGGACGAAAGTAATTATAGACATTGTTGTGTTTAATGGACATGATTGTATGTTTGTATGTGAATCGCAGTGGACAACAGTGGTATTGGTATGATCATTGTTGGGGATTGGGAATGCTTAGCATGTGGAACATGACATTTCCGAGTAGCTAAAGACACTTTTGCTAAGTGTATTCAATTGAGCAAAAAAGACAATTATTCAAGTTTTGTCTATAAGATAGTGGGCACTTATGGAGAGAAGTTATATGGAAAAGACTTCAGGTTGAGCTACTGGCGGGAGAGCTCAGACGTTGTTTTCACCCAAACAAGAATGCTTCCTGTTTCTGTGGACGGCGATGACAATTTAGGAAGATTCAAGAAAACCATATATGAAAATGATGGACAAAATATGTATATGTCATTGGAGATAAAAATGCAGTGGACAACAACGGTCAAGCAAGTTTAGCCTTATGTCCACAAGTGAACATAAAATTGCAGTTGACAACACCAGTCAAGCCATTGTGTCCTTATGTCCACAACCTGTAGTAGATGGAGAAAATATGTATATGTTCATTGGACATAACACTGCAGTAGACATAACAATGAAACATGTATGGCCTTATATCCATAATATACACCAGATGGAGGTTTATAAAAAAAAAATATATATATTTCAGTTTATTTTTAAATCCTTTTATAATTGTTTTTTTCAAATATATCATAATTATTTTGTTTAAGTCACTTAACAAATTACACAAAGACAATAGTCTACGTTGATGTGGTTTATGGCATTATCTACCAATCGAGTACTTTATAGTATATTTGCTAAGAAAGTAAGAATTATAGCATTCATTTGTGCGTTTTCTATTTCATTTTTTTTATATTCCTACTGGAAATTCCAACGTCAGCAATTGGATGACAATAACGAAATTAAGTGCCACGTTTATTGACACGTCATGTTTGTTTCTCTGTTTTTAGAGGACTTGAAAGAAAGAAAAAAAAAGTTGTATATTTTCAGGAGAAATTATGAATTAAAAGAGGTGGTCGTTTGTGATTAGCTTCAACAAACACTTGTTCTATTTACCCTTCGTTCATCGATTTCTCAATTAGGGTTCCTCTCATTGTGTTATTCTCCTTCTCCTTATCGTCTCAATTACGGAACAAAGATTCCTTTATCCAGGTAGATTCTGAGCTCAGATTCAAATACATTATTCTTAACAATATTCTGCGATTCTACTGCTTTTACCACTTTTTTGGGCGATAAAATATTTTCATCGTGTCATTTGTTTATGTGAATATCTGCATGAACCTGAATCGATATCTCCCTTTCTCTTTCAATATGTTCATGTGGGTGTCGCTTGACATTATTTTCCTTCTCTCAAATTTATGAAACGATTCATGGAAACTGTTTATGCCTATGTCGAATGCGACAATTGATGGAATACAATCTAGGAACGAGAATACATGAATTGTTTTGTTAAAATTATGTCACAATCCTAAACTTTGACGAGCTTCACTTTTGTGTGATCAAATAAAGGCTGAGAAGTTTCACAAAAACATGTTCTAGCTAAAATTGGATTTAGGTTTGTATTAGCGTGTAAAATCCTATTTTCCTTAATATTATTTAATCCCAAAGTGTTTCTTTGGGTTGTGTCTGTTGCAAGCTTGCAAGACTTTTCAAGGTTTAGGAAAGTATGGATGGTTCAGAGGATGCTTCTGTAATTCAAGAGCCTCCTGATCCCGAAGTGCTTGAAGTTGATCCAACTTATCGATATATACGGGTATGATCGTATGAGTGGGATCTCTGGGATGACTTAGGGGTTTTGGATCCATCTCCCTTTGGATTTTTTTCTTTGCTTTTCATATGTTAAGTTTGAGTATTATTGTGTAATGATTTAGATATCTTATGCTCTTAACCAATTGATTGTGGATCTTTCAGTATAAAGAGGTTATTGGAAAAGGTGCATTCAAGACAGTGTATCCTTTTCGCTTTTTATATCTGAGATCAGAGTATTCTTGATACTTTATAACAAAAGCTTTCTAAGAATATACTCATACCGTATAACTGAAAGTTGTTTTAAGAAGCTCTTCAAGCGGATGAATTTTTTTCCTATGTTTCTGTCTTTTTCGGTTTGTTCCTTAACTTAAAGAAATCAGTTATAAGGCATTCGATGAAGTAGATGGGATTGAAGTAGCATGGAACCAAGTACGGATAGATGATGTTCTGCAGTCACCAAATTGCTTGGAGAGGCTGTATTCTGAAGTGCGTCTTTTGAAATCATTGAAGCATAATAACATTATTAAGTTTTATAATTCTTGGATTGATGATAAGAACAAGACAGTTAACATTATAACCGAGCTATTTACTTCAGGGAGTCTTCGACAGTATGTATCTTCTTCCTCTCCACCAAACAACACTTGTCTTCTGTTTCTCTTATTGTCATTGTGGAAATTACTGCTGTGGAATTTAATCAATTTTTGGGTTTTAGCTACCGCAAGAAGCATAGGAAGGTGAATATGAAGGCTGTTAAGTGTTGGGCGAGGCAGATTTTAATGGGCTTGAGATATCTTCACAGTCAAGAGCCACCGATTATTCATCGAGATCTCAAATGTGATAACATTTTCATCAACGGTAACCATGGAGAAGTAAAAATAGGGGATCTTGGTCTAGCCACGGTCATGGAGCAAGCCAATGCCAAAAGTGTTATTGGTATAGTATCTATCTCCCGCTTCTCGGTGTTGCTTACTTATCCACATTTTCTGCTTCAGCCCTAAGAAGAAGGATTACCATTTTATCATTGCTATGTTCTTTATCTGTCACCTTTTTGATTAATCTTCTTTTGGGGAAAACATAAAGTTTTACTATGTTACGAACAGGAACCCCGGAGTTTATGGCACCAGAGCTTTATGATGAGAACTACAACGAGCTGGCTGATATATATTCATTTGGTATGTGTATGTTGGAGATGGTAACATTTGAATACCCATACTGTGAATGCAGAAATTCTGCCCAGATTTACAAGAAGGTTTCATCGGTGAGTTAGCAACAGTCGTTTATATAACAAAATACCTGTTTTAAACTTTTTAGTGTAATTACAAGATTCTAACATAACAAGTTTCTTTGTGATCTTAAGGGAATAAAACCTGCTTCCCTGTCTCGGGTTCAAGATGCAGATGTAAAACAGTTTATTGAGAAATGCCTGCTTCCTGCGTCTGAGAGGTTATCAGCAAAAGAGCTTTTGTTGGACCCTTTTCTTCATGTGAATGGTTTAACAGTGAATAACCCTTTGCCGCTTCCCGACATTGTAATGCCTAAAGAAGGTGCATTTGGAGACCGTTGCCTTATGTCTGAAGGCCCTCCTACAACACAGCGTAGTAAACCCATGTCTATAGATCTCGATGAAGATAGTAACCTGCCTGTTGTTACGTCTAGTGACAACTCAGGATCCAGGTGTGTTGAGGTTAGACGCACAAAGAGAGGTAATTTCTTTGTACTCAAGGGCGAAGAAAATGATGAACACTCTGTGTCGCTAATACTTCGTATAGTAGATGAGAATGGTGAGCATCTTGTTCCAGCTACAGTTAAGTATCCATTACTTAGACATTCTGGAACGTAACAATGCTGTTATTGCAGGACGCGTGAGGAACATTCATTTCTTGTTTTATCTGGAAGGTGACACTGCTTCAAAGGTGTCGAGTGAGATGGTTGAGCAACTCGAGTTGACTGACCAGAACGTGACGTTTATAGCAGAACTAATTGACATAGTACTGGTGAACATGATACCCACTTGGGAATCCGATGTTAAGATCGATCATCTCATCCATCAGAACGGAGCTAAGCTACAGAGACAAGAGGAAACTGCTTTTCATGATGCGTGTGAGTCTGTAAGGCACTCTTGGACCTCGGATTGCCCACGGTCAGCTGAGGAAGATAAGCTGTGCGTCGATGGGAGCTCCAAGCAAGTAGCAGAAGAGGAAGAAGAAAGGTTAAGGCAAGAATTGGAGGTGATAGAAGCTAAATATCGAGAAGAAATGAAAGAGATAGCAAAGAAAAGAGAAGAAGCCATAATGGAGACAAAGAGAAAATTGTCTTTAAAGAAGATAGAGCAATTGGTTGATGAAGAAGAAGGAGAAGCTCTTAGCTCCCTCAAACTGTAGAAAACTTGCCTACATGATGAATAGTTTTTTGATTTGTTTTTTCTTTTTTGGTGGTTAAAGATTTAAACTGATCGAAATGTTCGAACATAAAGATAGATTGTCTTCCAAGTTTTTGTTATTCTCAATGCAGTTTAATTTGATTTTAGTACATAGACTAGACCTGAAATTGAAACTTAATAGACCTAACATTAAGACTTTGAAGAAGAAGATAGATAAAATTGAAGCATTTCATTGTAATTGATCCATCAAACATAGACGAAAATGTAATGAAACCAAAGATACCTAACATAAAGTCTTTGAAGAAGCAAAGTAAACATGGGAATATCAAAACAATTACTGATCTCCAGGAAGTGCCTTGATGATGTCGGAATCACCAGGATCAACGATGCTTAGGCATGAAACACGAAAGTATTTACCACAAGCAGTTCCCAAATCTACATTGTTTCCATTGTAGTGATGGACTCCAACTTTGGCAAGCATAGCATAATACTCAATCTCTGATCTCCTCAGCGGTGGGCAATTGCTCGAAATGAGTATCAGTTTACCTAAACTCCAAACAATTATTTAACATTATTACTAAGAGGACACCATTTATCCTAATCCTAAAAGAAAGCTTATTTATTTGTTACCTTTGGAGCTACGAAGAGATTTGAGAACAGATTTGTAGCCTAGAGTGTACTTTCCACTCTTCATTACCAGAGCTAATCTACTGTTGATTCCCTCATGGGACTTTTTAGTCTTCTTCGCTGCAACCATTTTTTCACCGCCGGGAAGAGTCGGATCGCCGGATAACAAGGAGGGAGAGGCCTTCTGGGTAGAGCAGAAAATGATAAGCGGCGCAAAATGAGAGCATAAATAGAGGAGATAACTCAGAAACCCTAAAGATTTACGATAAAAGGCTCAAGGCCCAAACTTAATAAGGCCCAAACTTCAGGCTTTTAGGGTAATTTCAATTTGGCGGGACTTTTTGGGGCGAAAGTTTTAGAAAATGTGAATATCAGGATCCCTGATCGAGAAATTTCGAGAAATCTGAAAAGACAGCAATTCCCTTCGCTTGATAAAGTAGAGAGAATCAGCGACGGCGTTCATCGATGGGCCGATTAGATGTAGCTGCGGCGAAGAGAGCGTACCGGAAAGCGGCGGAAGTGGGTAACCGGGACGAAGAGGCGAGGTGGGCAAACAATGTTGGCGACATCCTTAAGAACAATGGAGAGTACGTTGAAGCTCTCAAGTGGTTTCGCATCGATTACGATATCTCCGTCAAGTACTTACCTGGCAAGGATTTGTTACCTACATGTCAATCTCTTGGCGAGATTTATCTCCGCCTCGAAGATTTCGAGGAAGCCTTGATCTATCAGGTAACCCTTTTTGATCATTCAGACTTGGATAATCTCGGATTGTGATAATCCTTTTGCTTCTTGGAATCTCTGAATATTATGGGTTTTAGTGATGTCATGTAGTTTTGGAATAGTCATGTTGTATAGGTAGTGAAGAATTCATGCGAATGTGCTTTTCATTTTCGATCTCGGATCAGTCACAAACGTTAATTACATTTTCTTAACTGAGCTATTATCTCTTTTTTGGGCGGTCCAGAAGAAGCATTTACAGCTTGCTGAAGACGTTAAAGACACTGTGGAGAAGCAACGAGCATGTACTCAACTCGGTCGTACCTACCATGAAATATTCTTGAGGTCTGAGGATGATTGTGATGCCATTCAGAGTGCTAAAAAGTACTTTAAGAAATCAATGGAAATTGCACAGGTTCTTAAAGAGAAACCACCTTCTGGTCAATCTAGCAGCTTTCTTGAAGAGTATATTAACGCACATAACAACATTGGTATGCTTGACCTTGATCTTGATAATCCCGATGCTGCCCGCAGTATTCTCAAGAAAGGGCTGCAGATTTGCGATGAAGAGGAGGTGAAAGAATATGATGCTGTGCGTAGTAGGCTTCATCATAATCTTGGAAATGTTTTTATGGAGCTGAGAAGTTGGGATGAAGCAAAGAAACACATCGAAATGGATATCAATATCTGCCATAGAATCAATCATTGCCAAGGAGAAGCGAAGGGGTATATCAATCTTGCTGAATTACACTACAGGACCCAAAAGTATGAAGATGCACTTTTATGTTACGGTAAAGCTTCTACTCTAGCGAAATCAATGCAAGATGAAAGTGCATTGGTTGAACAGATAGAGCAAAATATCAAGACAGTCAAGAAAGCCATTAAAGTTATGAAAGAATTGAGGGAAGAAGAGCTTTTGCTTAAGAAATTGTCTGCAGAAATGACTGATGCTAAAGGCACTTCTGAGGAACGAAAGTCTATGCTCCAAGTACATGCTTGTCTTGAACGTCTTATTGAGAAATCTAGCATGGTATTTGCATGGGTGAAGGTTAGTTTTATTTCTTAAATTCTCCTTGCTTTTCAATCGCATGACTCCATAGAATGTTGCATGTGTTTGAAAAGTTCCGGAAGTTAAATTTGTTCACCTTACTGATTTTAATGATGATAAGCATTAGGAGATTCTCAGATTTTATCAGGGTACTACGAATTAGGACAGGTATGCTATTTTTTTAGACGAGTTCAGGTTTCGTGACGATCTGCTATTGACACTGTCTTTTCAATTAGTCAGGAAGACTGTATTATCCAAAAATAAATTGGGTCTTTGTTCTCTACAAGAAACCATTTTTTTACTGTTAAGGCTGGAATAACATTTTAGTTCTAAATTTGTAAAAAAAAGTTATTATGTTAGACGGGATTGGCAAAACTATTATTACTCTGTAATCTGTATCATACGAATATTGAGCAATGTATGATCCAAGTATCTGCGCCACTCTGCCGACTTGTAATGTAGTTTTGAAATTCATGTAGTACACTGACATTTGATCTTTGCATGTAACTAAAAGGGTTGCTATTTCTCCTTTGAATGTATTAGCATCTTGAATTTTCAAAGAGGAAGAAGCAAATATCAGAAGAACTCTGTGATAAGGAAAAACTGAGTGATGCCTTCTTGGTTGTTGGAGAGTCTTACCAAAAGCTTAGAAATTTCAGAAAGTCCCTGAAGTGGCTCGGTAAAAGTTATGTGGGATACGAAGCAATCAACAATCTGGAGGTGAAATTGTTGGCTTCCACGCTTATTTATTACAACTTTTGTTTTACTGTTTTCATCAGAATTTGATTAACAGAAACACCGGAATAATCGATGAGGCCTCATGTGAACATATTGTGTGAAAAACACCGATTTTACTATTTTGCATTTGTAAATATCATAGCTTTTTTTTCTCTTAATGCTGGTTTGTTGTAGGGTCAAGCGCTAGCGAAAATTAATATAGGAGATGGTCTGGACTGTATTGGTGAATGGACAGGAGCACTCCAAGCATTTGAAGAAGGGTACAGGTAGATCCAATTATTTACTAATCTGTATAAGTGAGTCCTTTATCATATTATGCATCTGTGATTCTCATTTGAGATTTAATCCTAGTGATTTTACTCTAATCTTGCTTAAGGAAGTTGATAATTTTATTGTACAATATGACTCTGCACTGATTTTGCATTTTCAATCATTTAAAAAACTCTGCTGTTTTCTTCTGCTATATACAAACACATCGCATATACATGGACGTGAATGCATACACACACGCATATCTCATGCTTAGGAATTAATTAATGGTCTTTTGGATGTATTCTAATGTGATCCTGCAGAATTGCCTTGAAAGCTAATCTTCCTTCAGTTCAGATTTCTGCACTGGAACATATGCATTATAGCCATATGATCAGATTTGGGAATGCAGAACAAGCAAGGTAATTTACTATATGGTCGCTGGACTGAGCATAGATAGAAACTAGATCTGGTGTAAGGTATGCAGTTTCAAATATTTCATTTTTCTCATAGATATGTTCTACTGTTTAGGGAGCTGAAAGAAAAAATACAAAATTTGAACGAGTCAGAATATGTTGAGAGACCCGAACGTGGCACACAAGATGAATGCTCTGAAACTGACTCAGAAGGACATGGGAATATTTCACATGGTAGGGCAAATGCACGTACCTCACCCGAACCTCAAGTGTCACTTAGATCAGAATCGTCAGCAGATATGGATGAAGCGAATGAGGATGTGCCACTAGTTTCATTTCTCCCGCCTGGAAAACGTCTGTTGAAAAGGAAAAATGTTACAGGAAAACTAGATGCTGACACTGATCATATTAAGAAAGATTCCTCTGCAGTAGCAGACTCTCAGCAGACAGTTGTTGGGCGCAAGCGTGGTCGTATGATCCTCGCTGATGATGAAAGTGAAACCGAATATGAGTTGGGTTGCCCTAAAGACAGTTTTTACAAAGATCAAAGGCAGAATGAGGAGGTTTCTGAGGAAAGTATGCATTTTGATGATGCTTTTAACCATACCGATAATCCTGCGATCCAAGATTATGTAGAAGAAGGTTCTTGCTCGTATACATCTCTCCATCCTATTAAAGTGGCCTCAAATGTCAGCAAGTGTAGACCTTTGAGCAATAATAAATCTGTTGAAATAGCTGGTTGTAGTAAAAGAGGATCTCAATGTGACGGTGGCGATTCCAACGGGACGCATGACAAAACTAGCTCTGCTCTTGTGAACTTCCACGCTTACTCAAAAACTGAAGATGTGAGCAACTCTGATCTGGTTTTAATTATACCTCGTCCGTTCTTCTTCATGATACCTACATGTTTTACTTTTTGCAGCAAAAAATAAAAATTGAAATTGAAAATGAACACATGGCTTTAGACTCGAGTCCTCACAACGACGAGTCTATGAAGGTGGAACTTACCTGCTTATACTATTTACAGCTTCCTGATGGAGAGAAATCTAAAGGTACGTGGACCTTTTGTCTTCTCTCCAAAAAGTTTATTTTAAACGCATGATTGCAGTTCCGATCAATCTTTATAATTGTCATCTCATGCTTATTTTTGTATTTAATATCGTTCTCGACTTCTTGTGATTCCCAGCATATTTTTAAGTACACTGTTATACTGTCTAAAGTTGTTGGGATTTACCAGTTATGTGAATCTTTGAACATCCAATTTGTGTTTTGTTAGGTCTGCTGCCGATCATTCATCATTTGGAATATGGTCATAGAGTTCTGAGACCATCGGATTTATATGAGATTTTCAGGTGCTCTTCTGAGAATGTTGTTATTGAAGCTTCTATTAATGGTAAGTAGTTTCTTGGTACAAATAGGATGTATTAATGATATTTGAATGTATGACTGTTAAGCTAATCTTATATATGTTTTTTTTTTCTTTCACCAATTGATCTTCCAATTTTGCATGAGTTGAGTTGAACTGCTGTATAGGTTTTTAAGATTGTGATAATTCATTCGGACTTTTTTATTTATACAAGCCTAATCAGCTAACTAATTTGCAGGCTGGGTTCACAAGCGTCTGATGAAACTATATATGGAATGTTGCCAAAAGTTGTCAGAGAAACCCAGTTTCAAATTGCTTAAGAAATTATATATTTCAGAGGTGAGAGCATTACCCAAATTTGCGGTTAATGGATGAAGTAGTTTCTTTTCGGTGCTTGCTTTTCAACCTACTTAAAGCACGCTGGTGACAAAATACTACTTTATATGGTATATAGTCTTTGTGGTTTTTGATCGTATGTTTATCAGGTAGAGGATGATATCAATGTATCAGAATGTGAACTGCAAGACATATCAGCTGCCCCATTATTGTCTGCCCTCCATGTTCACAATACAGTTGCTATGTTGGATCTTTCCCACAATATGCTAGGTGAAAGATGCCTCTAATGTTTTACATATATTAATGATTTGGCAGAAGCGAGTTAATTGGTTAGGTTATGAGGGACTACTAGGAAACTCCAAAGTTTTTTAGTTGCTATAGTCTTATTGGTGTAGGGAATGGAACAATGGAGAAGCTGAAAGAACTGTTTGCCTCATCAAGCCAGATGTATGGTGCTTTAACTTTGGATTTGCACTGCAATCGATTTGGTCCAACTGCTTTGTTTCAGGTACACTACTAGGCCCACAGCTAGAGAGTTTCACGTTTTCATTGATTAAAAGTATCATTGAATATATTCCTCTTTACCAGATCTGTGAATGCCCTGTTCTGTTCAATCGGCTGGAAGTGCTTAACATGTCCACAAATCGACTTACAGATGCTTGTGGATCATACCTCTCAACCATCTTGAAAAATTGTCGGGGTATAGTTTCTTTTCTGAATTTTTAATTTGATTGTTATATACAGAGATACCTGATGTTATATTAATAAACTTAACTCTCATCTTCCCTTCACTGGCTTATATTTTTGTGTCCCCTTTTGTTTCTTAGCACTTTACAGCTTAAATGTGGAACATTGTTCACTCACATCAAGAACAATCCAAAAGATTGCTGGTGCTTTGGATTCGGGGTCAGGACTTTCACAACTTTGTATAGGTACACTCTAATGTGTTTTTTACATCGATTACTTTTTACCTTATTTCAGTCTTCTGAAGTTGGTGTACCCGTATATGGCAGGTTATAATAATCCAGTTTCAGGGAGTGCTATTCAAAACCTGTTGACTAAACTGGCTACTCTAAGCAGGTTGGGAGGAAAAAAAAACATAAAGCTATTTTCTTAAAACATTTCCATTTACAAAATTTGATTTAACACCATCATATGATAAAAAAAAAAAAATTACAGCTTTGCAGAACTGAGCATGAATGGCATAAAGCTGAGTAGCCAAGTTGTTGATAGCCTGTCGGCACTTGTAAAGAGTCCATCATTGTCAAAACTTTTGGTTGGCAGCAGTGGAATAGGATCGGTGATGATATGCAAATGAATTCTTATATTATGATAAATGGATCATTATTCATCTGAATCTGACGATGTTAAACAAAATTTGTTCTAGGATGGAGCTGTAAAAGTCACTGAATCTCTATGTTCCCAGAAAGAAGAAAGTGTGAAGCTTGACCTTTCATATTGTGGACTGTCGTCTCCTTACTTTCTTAAGCTTGCCGCCCAAGATATTACTTTGACTCGTAACATTGTTGAACTCAATGTTGGAGGAAATCCAATCACTGAAGAGGTGTTTTCCTATACCTCAACTTCTCAAACTCTTCTTCCGCAAATAGTTCCATCTATCTAAACTCTGTTGATGCTGAAATGGAGATAAATAAGCTAACTAGCTTTCTGAAACAATATACAAATAGGGAATTAATGCGTTAGGGATGCTGCTTGCGAATCCTTGTTCAAACATGAAAGTTCTGATTCTAAACAAGTGTAATCTGAAGCTCTCTGGAATTCTATGCATGATTCAAGCACTTTCAGGTCTGGACTATCTATTTTTCCAAGATTCAAACAGAATCCAGATAACTTATCTATTTTTTATAACTATTGACTAAAAGCTCTGCAGATAATAAGAATCTCGAAGAGCTTTATCTCTCCGGGAATGGTAAGACTGAAAGCTCAGAAATGGGACAGCAAGGGCATGGAACATGTGAATCTGTAACTCAGCGAGTTGAGACCAAACACCAATGCCAGAACCAGGACAGAGAAGAAGAATTATGTGAAACCACTATGGACTGTGATGGCCTTGAAGTTGCTGACAGCGAAGATGAGCATATAGTGGAACAAGCTGCAACCTCAACCTCGAGTAGTCTTAGTTTACCACGCAAGAACCAAATCATCAAAGAGCTTTCAACCGCTCTTGCAATAGCTAACCAATTGCAGATTCTGGACCTAAGTAACAATGGGTTCTCAGTTGAAGCCTTAGAAACATTATATATGTCATGGTCATCATCAGAATGGCGAACTGGCATAGCCCAAAGGCATGTGAAAGATGAGATTGTCCATTTTTATGTAAAAGAAAAGATGTGTTGCGGAGTCAAACAATGCTGCAGAAAGGACTGAAGAACTTCCTTGTATATGAATCAATCTCTTCAGGTGTGAGCTTTGTTTAAATTATGACCTTGTTGTCATATATTGAGTATCTTTTCGGAACCTTATACATATTGATATTTAAGATTTGGGAGATAGGTTCTTGTGATGTATAAATTGTAAATGCTCAAGTTGCTTTTAACCTTCATAGAACTACTGACTTTTTGTTTGGATCTTTTTGATTAATAGAATACTAGTAGATGATCCGGACTTCGCGGTGAAATTTTTATCTTTTTTAATTTGTAACATATTTTTAATTTTTTAATTTTTTTACAATCAAATTTAATATAATTTTTAAACAAAGTTTAATTGATATCAATATATTTATTATT
>OVBE01004982.1:0-22669 GCA_900406425.1 Iberis pinnata | reverse complement strand
TTGATTCATCTTTCTTAGACTCTTCTTCTCTAGTTTTCTTTCAAGTTTTTATTGTTTCGTTCTCCAAGGTCAAAGATATCNTTTCTCTTTGATCTTGGAGGAACTTGTATGCATCTTTCTTCTTCTTTGTGTTCTTGCATGTTAGGACTTAGTTTTGGTTATTGGATCTAGGCTAAATAGGATGTGTATTGAGGTTGATTGATGATGATTTATGGTTTTTAATGTTTGATCTTCATTCATTAGGTGATCTTAATGCTAGATATGACTTGATCACTCATTTCTAGATCTTAGGATGATTTGTGCCCGAAAGGTGTTCGATGAAATATCAGAACCAAATTTTGAATGCTAAATGAGGTATAACCAAAGACATTTGTGTTAGTTAGTTTAGTGGTTGATCATGGATTATAACTTAAGGCTTCTTGATTGTGTAATTATCCAAGAGATTGTTTTAGTTGCATGATTAGGAAAGAGATTAGTGCCACGACAGTGAATTAGTCTAATTAAGGGAATCCTATACCATTGATTGATATTGATTGATATTGATTGATTATTTTATTGTTGGTTGATTGTTAATCATATTTCTTGATAGTAAGATTTATGATCCAATGCTTTTATCTTATTTGTTTTCTTCTTTATTTCTCATTTATTTGCATTTGTTTCTTAGATGTCAAACATTTAAACATCATTGGCTCTAGATTAGTTTGATTCTCAAATCTTTAGTGTTGCAACTTTAGTCCCCGTGGATTCGATTTAAACCCTTTCTATTTTACAAACGATTAGTGAGGGGATTGGTAACAAAAAATTATCTTATGAAAGATGATTTGAAAAACCCCAGATGTCGACCTAGAAGTCATTCTTCGATGGACTATATGAGGCGCCGAGAAAGTAAGTCCTTCAGAATACTCACAAGAAGTTGAGACCCTACTCATCCGCCAAGTTCCGAAACATATCCAAATTTCCAATAAATGAAAGTAAAAAGGAAAGAGAAACACAAGATGCGAAGGAGAAAGTAACGGAGAGTGTGACGCCGGCATAGCCGAAGCTCGCCGACGCCGAGAAACATATGCAACAGAAAAGCCTCGATTTGCGTGTCGGAGAGAAAAGCGGAGCGGCTCCTCAATTTATTTCTCTTAAATAGTATTTTTTTCATTCAGTTATATAAAAAGTTGGGTTAAAAATGCAAAAATTAATTAAAAAAAATAATTTTTATTTTATTTTAGATATCTCATTTATTGTACAATTTAAAATATTTTAATTAATCATATCAGACCGAGTTATCATATTAAATGATAAAGAAAACAACACGCTGTTTATTATTTTTTGGTAAAGTATTCATAAATGATTGTAGGGTTTCGACTAATTCTCTCGAATATTAGGCAAGAAATTGCTGTTTGTTTTTGCATAAGAGTTCGTAAAGAACTTTGTACTATCTTCAGTTCTGTAGACTTCAGAAACACTTCGAGAATATATTGTTGTACTATTTTTGAAAGATCATTTTTCATTTTTTTTATATATTGTATTATATATTTGGAGATACGTTAAATAACTATTTCATGTTTTAAGTGAAACAAAAAGAAAAAGGAAACTAGGACATGCGTGTTGTATATTATAATTAAAAGATTGGTATTTTTAAGTTGAAATTTTTAAATTAGGTCAAAGATAAATAGAGTATCCAAAGGTGGTCCCTATAGTTGGCTCTCTAATTAATCAAATCCTTGCTTCTCTTCTAGACGACTCCAAGAGCACTTAAGCCTTTAAATAATATCTTAATTCTATTTTTTTTTTTTGGAAAAAAAGAAAAGAACACCACCAATTATTTAAAACCACATAATATTGCTGATGGATCAATAAATGAAAAGACAAACGATGCTTATATTTCTAATTTTTTTTTAACACGTTTAAAGATCAAAATCTAAAAGAAAAAATATTCTTAAAAATATTATAAACGTCAAGGTACTAAATAATATTGACCAAATACAATGAGATGGTTGTTACTTATAAGTTATAACTATCTCAATGGAATTGTTACTTAAATATGTGTTATTATACTCATCAACATTTTTGTCATATTTGAAACGATATTAATTGATCCACCAATATTTATAATACAGAAAAATGCATCTACGTAAAATCGATAGATATAAATCTTACAACTATTTGATCACGAGTATTTCTCCTACTCACACAACCATATAGAAAAACTAAAATAAAATAATATCAACGTTACCAAACTTTAGAAATATCTACAAGAAAATATTACAAGGCTAATAGAGGATAGCATTATTGGAAATTCTAAAATCATGCACGTAAATAATTGGTATTCCACGTATTGACCATATCTTCGAGCCAGCCGTGTGATGCATATAGAACTCTCATGTGATTTAACTACTAGAGCCTTGTTTCTTATGTGTCAAATAAACATCTAAAACAAAGCTTAATAATTTAAGTTGTGGGTTCGATCACGTCCAAGTTGGTCCCATGCATTTCCATCAAACAAGCTAGATTAGAATTGTGATTTAATGGTTGGAATAGCTCATTAGCATCGATCGTGTGGTTTGGGGGCTTTGCTGATTTTGTTTTATTGCTGAGCAATAGTGTTATAAATATGACATAAAATATTAAAGGGCCCAATATAATTGGTTAAAGGGATGACGTGGACCGAACGCTATGATTAGTTAGTTGGGATAGGATTAGTTTTCAGGGGTCCGGGGACCGAAGGTTCCCGGGGTACGGTACAGTCTATTTTAGGAAAAGGAAATTTTCTAGGTTTTGGGGCATTATATAAGGGGCTTTAGTTATTGTAAAGATTAACACTTTGATCAATAAAAAACCCTAGAGCACAGAGATTTGCCTCAATTTCGTTTCTCTCTTTCTTATAACCTAAAATCTCTGGCAATTTTACAACAATTGGTATCAGAGAGTAGTTGTGAAGATCGATGTCTAGGAAGGGTTCTCTTAAGTTCGATATCGCTAGATTCGATGGGAAGGGAAACTTTGGTTTATGGCAGAGGCGGGTGAAGGATATGCTAACATAACAAGGGATGAAGAAAGCTTTATTGGATTCAAGACTACATAAGATCACAGAAGATGAATGGGAAGAGATGCAGGACGAAGCTGTTTCAACAATTCGTTTATGTCTATCAGACGACATAACACATCAAGTTATGGATCTCACAACTTGTAAAAAGATGTAGGAAAATTTGGAGAAGATGTATATATCGCGATCGCTGTCCAGTAAGCTATATCTCAAGCAAAGGTTGTATGGGCTAAAAATGCATTTAGATGCGGATCTTGTGGCATATGTAAACACCTATAATACCATCATCAACGATCTTGCACGCGTAGACATGAAAATTGAGGACGAGGATCAATCCATGATCCTATTGTGTTCTATGCCTCCACAGTATGAGACGCTGGTCACAGCTCTTGCAGTCGATAAACAGACTATAAAGTTGGATACAGTTGCTGCGACGTTAATCGGTCACCATGAGAGATGACATCATACAGGTTCTTAGGAACAGTCTCAAGGAGATGGATTGTATGTAAAATAAAACCAGGATAAGGGGAAGCAGAAACAAACGGATGGAAACAAAGGAAAATCAAAGCAAAAAAACAAGGACAAAGTTGTCTGTTATGGATGTGGGCAGAAGGGCCACTTCAAAAAGAAATGTCATACCAAGAAGAAATCTGGAAACTCAGCAAACATGGTTTAGAAAGAAACATATTCAGAAGGATCAACCGATTACGACATGTTAGCAGTCACATCAGGAAATCATGTAGATTCCTGGATCATGGACTTAGGTGCATCATTCCATATGACTCATAACAGAGATCTGTTTGAGACATATATGAGTGGAAACATAGGAACTGTTCTGTTGGCAGATGACATAACATGTACTATCATAGGTGTTGGACAAATAAAATTTCTGATGCATGATGGCGTAGTCAGAACATTAACTAACGTTAAGCATGTTCCAAAGGTGAAAAAGAATTTGATCTCCTTAGGTACACTTCATAGAAATAGATAAAAATTCGTTGGAGAATAAGGAGATGACGTTCTATCTATATGCAAAGGAGACTTGGTCGTGATGAAGGGACTGATGACAGGTGGAAGTGTGTATTGAATGGTCGGAAGTGTAGTTGTAGGTGAAGCTGCAGCTGCAGAATCTGATGCAGATTGTGTTTCTTTATGGCACATGCGTTTGGGTTATATTGGAGAATATGGTTTGAATGAACTCCATAAAAGGGGTCTTCTGGATGGGTTGAAGAGTTGTAAGATGGATTTTTGCAAGTTCTGTGTGATGGAGAAGCAGTCTAAAGAGTCTTTCAAAACGGGAAAACACACAATAGAGGGTCTTCTAGACTATGTTCATTATGATGTGTGGGGACCAACAAGAGATCAGTCATTAGGAGGCTCAAGGTACTTCGTTTTGTTCATTGATAACTTCTCCAAGAAAGTTTGGGTGTACTTCTTAAGGCAAAAATCTGAGGTGTTCGCAAAATTCAAGATTTGGACTACTGAAGTTGAAAACCAGACAGGGAGAAAGGTGATGTACTTGAGGTCTGATAATGGAACAAAATATACTGATGGCGTTTCCAGAATTTCTGTGAGGAAAGAGGCATTCAAAGGCACTTTACAGTGAGAAAAACGCCTCAACAACATGGAGTCAGTGAGAGGATGAATCGATCTATTGCTGAGAAGGCGATGTGTTTGAGGTTGAATGCAGTACCAAAATAATTATGGGCAGAAGCAGTAAATACAACGGTCTATCTCATCAATAGATTGAAGGAAAGGTTGCAGAAGAGGTTTGGAGTGGAAAAGATATTGATCTTTCAAACTTGAAGATATTTGGATGTCCAACTTATACGCTAATTCCTAGTGATGAAAGATCTAAGCTGGATTCAAAGTGCAAGAAGTGCATCTTTATTGGATTTGAGAAAGGTGTAAAAGGCTTCAAGTTATGGGATCCTGAGGCAAGGAAAAGGGTGACCAGTCGGGATGTGGTCTTTCATGAGCAACTGATGGTTTAACAAGCGAGATCAGAACAGAAAAAGTGACCATTGAGACTGACAAAAACGTTTTAGATAAGCCACAGGAAGAAACGACAGCAAGTAGTGATGAGCAGAAAGAAGAAGTCAAGGATACAGAGGAGAGAACGGTTTCAGAAAGGCCAAAACATGTGATCAAGCCTCCTGTAAGACTCGGGTTTGAAAACATGATTAACTACGCTTTAGTAGTTGGCACAGATGATCCTTCAACTTACAATGATGCTATAACTAGTTCAGACGAGGAAGAATGGATCTGTACCATGCATGAAGAAAACATTAGCTTGGAGAAGAATCATACATGGGATCTTGTGCCATTACCAAAAGGCAAGAAGGAAATTGGTTGCAAGTGGGTTTTCAAGAGAAAAACTGGAGGGTCTGAAAAAAAAAGCAGTAAAGTTCAAGGCGAGGTTAGAAGCAAAAGGATACTCACAAAGGAAAGGAATTGATTATAACTAAATTTTCAGTCCTGTTATGAGACACACTTCTATACGAATTGTGTTGAGTTTGGTAGCTAGCTATGATTTACATCTTGAACAAATGGATGTAAAATCAACCTTTCTTCATGGAGATTTGGAGGAAGAAATCTATATGATGCAACCAGAAGGGTTTGTCAAACCAGGTGAAGTGAAGCTTGTGTGCAGACTTAAAAAATCACTCTATGGTTTGAAGCAAGCTCCTAGGCAATGTTACAAACGTTTTGATTCTCATATGATTGATTTAGGCTATCAAAGATGTGAGTATTATTGCTGCGTTTATACTAAATCGCAGGATACTTGTTCTCGCATATTCTTGTTGTTGTATGTTGATGATATGCTCATTTCTGGAAACAATATGGAGAATATTTAAGATTTAAAAGAGTTATTGGGAAGAGAGTTCGAAATGAAGGATCTAAGAGCTGCAAAGAAGATCCTTGGAATGGATATTCCCAGAGATATAAACTCTAAGAGATTATGGCTTTCTCAAAAGAGTTACATTGAAAAGGTTATAGAAAGATTTTACATGAAAAACGCCAAGATTGTGTCTACACTGTTAGCGATCCACTTTAGACTTTCAGCTTCTCAATGCCCTAAGTTTGATGAAGAAATCATAGATATGGTGAAAGTTCCTGATGCTAGCGCAATTGGCTGTTTGATGTATGCTATGGTTTGCATTAGACCAGATTTGGCACAAGTTATTAGTCAAGTAAGCAAGTAAATGTCTAATCCCGAAAGAGAGCACTGGACCGCAGTAAAGTGGATTCTGAGGTATTTGGAAAGTACAACTGACTATGTGCTAATGTTTGGAGGTAAGAAGTGTGGTTCAGTTGTGGGATATGTAGATTCGGATTATGCAGGTGATCTAGTTAACAGAAGATCTACTACATGGTATATTTATACTCTTGTAGGAGGTCCTATTTGGTGGAAATCTGTGTTAATATATGTTGTTGCAATGTCTACCACTGAAGCTGAATATGTGGCTATTGGAGAAGTAACTAAAGAGGCGTTGTGGGTAAATGGACTTGCAGAAGAGTTGGGTGTGGAGCAAGGTGGTGTTCAGCTACACTGTGATAGTCAAAGTGCATTATTTTTGGCGAAAAATTAGGTGTATCATGCAAGGACAAAGCACATAGATGTGAAGTTTCACAAGATCAGAGAGCTTTCAGCTCAAGGTGAAATTTTACTGGAAAAATTGCATACGTCGAAGAATTCATATGACATGTTAACCAAGTCAGACACAAGGGAAAAGTTCAAGCATTGTTTGGACATACTCCAAGTCTTCCGCTGCTAAAAGAAGCAGGATGCCCCCTGAGACTAGATAAGTGCATGTTCAACTATGGATTTGTAAGATTAATGTGAAGTTTGTTATAAATATGACATAAAATATTGAAGGGTCCAATAGAATTGGCTAAAAGTACGGTACGTTCTATTTTAGAAAAATGAAATTTTCTAGGTTTTCCTAATGGGATCGGGTTTTGGGACATTATATAAGGGGCTTTAGTTATTGTAAAGATTAACACTTTGATCAATAAAGAAACCCTAGGCGCAGAGATTTGCCTCAATATCGTTTCTGTCTATCTTCTAAGCTAAAATCGATGGTGATTTTACAACAAATAGTATATTAGACGCGACAAGCTCATTAAATATATAAACGTATTCTCTTTCCTCCTACTCTCTCTCTCTCTCTCTCTCCCGAATCTATCTTTTCCACATCATATCTTGAGACATGAGGAGAGTGGTGAGGCGGCGAGTCTACCACATCCGCCGCTCGGCCGTTCATTGTGCACTGTCACCCCTGGATTCGTCGGCAAGATCCAACATCGGCGAGCTCGCCTGTGCTTATTTCTCCCTAGGCATTACAGAGCTTCGTTCCTCCCATCCTTTAGGTTCACTACGTCACTGGCCAACGATGAAGATCTTTCTTAGCGATGGGTCTGGCCAGATCTGCCTTGGAAGTCGGCAAGGGAAAAGAGGCATGAACCTCGAGATGATGGTCTTCGTGCCGGTTTGCATGCAGAGAGTGAAGCGTCGCCTCGTGGTAATGACGTGGGGACTGTCCACCCTGTGAGTCACCAATAAACCAAGCCCAAGGGTAAGCCGAATTGTCCCTAAGCTCATCAGAATTCTACTATGTCATCTCCCAACTTGTTGTGGCTTCAAACTATCGACCAACATCTTTCTTCCGTCAAAAAAATTGTGTCCTCATGGGTATCAATGTTTCTTTGGTCGCAGAACCGACTCAAAAATATTATGGGTCCTGGGAAAAACATATTTTTTGGCCTCTTATTTTAAATATATATATATATATATATATATAAAATAAGTAACACTACTAAATGTTTATGTATTAGATTTCAACTTTAAATATATATATATATATATATATATGAAAAATTATATATCTAATTTTCCAAAAATGTTATAAAAAATAGACTTCTAAATCAATAGAACACGGGTTGGGGCCCTGGGCGGTCGCACTCTCCATCTACATATATGAACCGGCTCTGCTTGGTCGTTGTTACTTCGGAGTCTTCGCTGGGTCGCCAGAGGCCAAATCCGGCGGATCCGCAGCTCACCTACGGCGGTTGAAACTTTGAAGATTATCTTTACAAGTTTCCAGGATTTTATAGTTAGTTTGGGCCTTGGGGCCCAAATGAGTTATGCAAAAACTCAATCTTAATATTTAGTTTGGACTCTAAAATGCTGTTTGTTTTATCTTTTGAGCTGATTAAATAAATTATGTTTTCTTTAGATTTAATAAATACAACCCTTTATAAAAATTAAAAAAAGCATATTAGACGTTTGGCCAGTGTATGATATTCTATTAGCTATGATTGTATGCTTCTGTATAATTTACTAATTAAATATTATTTTCAGTATCATTTGGAAACCTAAATAGAAATGTTCAAATCGTTCATGATTTTTCTCAAGATATGGCCATATTATAATATATATTAGTACTTGAGCCGAACATTTTCAATTAAGTTCATAATAATGACAGCAAAATTGATAGATAATGACACTGTTTTGCTAATTCCTTGCCCTTCTCTTTCTGATAACGAGGACGTCTTTCTTTGGGGTAACAACAATGCACCTAAGGACCATTTCTCATCGGCTCTTACGTGGGACTCTCTTCGGCCATCCCAGCAACTAATATGGTGGTATGGCTCGGTTTGGTTTAATCTAGCCATCTCCCGCCATGTTTTTACAATGTGGACAATCAACCATGATAAGCTCCCATTGAAATCCAAGCTTTTTTCATGGGGAATAAGTTCAGACAACCTATGTATCACTTGTAAACAAGAACCCGAGAACCACGATCACCTGTTTCTTCATTGCTCATTCGCTACTGCTGTTTGGAACCTTATTCTTCAGAAACTTGGTCATTGCCCTTGTCTCTTTGCTTCATGGTCTTCTTTCACTTCATGGTTGCTTGGGAGATCACCTCAGGTCAATTCCCATCTCAAAAAGATTGCTGCCCATGCCACTATCTATTGGCTCTGGAAAGAAAGGAATATGCGACTGCACCAAAACATTGGATCCACTCAAGCTTCAATTTTTTCAAGTATTGACAGAACAATCTGTGACTATCTTTTGGCAATCCGGTTTTCTAAAACAGGGGTTGGCCTTCTCTCAGAATGATTCAAATATGATTAGCTTCAAGATTCCATTTTTTGTGTTCAATGTAAAAGGCTTTTTATTTTCTTTTTGGCCTTTTGTATTTCTATGAAACTATGTATCCCCAATTCCTTTCTTTTGGTATAAAATTTAAATTTTATCAAAAAAAAAAAAAAAATGATAGATAATGTTCAAATTGTTCATGCTTTTCAATTAAGTTTGTATGCTTCATTTCGAAGGTTAGTAGACGTTGGTTCAAAATAGTCTGACACTAGTGACTATAAATAGAAACAACTACATATTAGAGTACCTAAATGTAAATATTTACATTTCGGTGGACTTCTTGTTATTGGTATATTTTTTAAGTTAGCAAAAAAAATTTCACCCTTAATGTGGGTCCCGCATGGAAGGAGTGTGCACGTGGACTCGTTTTGAATTGTTCAAGCGGTTTTAATTTTTTCAAATATTTTGGATAATTAGGAGAATCGATCATCCTTCCCAATAAACACATTTAAAAACATGTCAAACATATATCAACTCGAAATTCAAAATTTTCTTTGGCACTGTAACTATTTGAACTTTCTGTTCCGGTGTAGTTTGAATTCATTCCCCATTTTTTATTTTGGAAGCTTTTTTTAGGGTTTCCATCTACGACGGCTGTGATATTATCAAAGAAAAAAGTTTCGGCCAACATAGCTGGAAACTAAACTGATACGAAATATGCTGTGTACGACTAGAATCTGCCGTAGAGGCTATTTGTTATGGGAATATATCCAAATTCAAGGTTAAACATTTACTCATAGCTTGATTATCTTGCATTAATTGTTGTCAAGTTGACAGATACTCCGGAGCTCGACTTAATATTAAATTTGTCGTTCGGGAAACTGTTTGACATTCCACTATCTCATTGCCCTATGGCTTCTAAGCTTGTACACTCGTTACTATGCCGGTATACAGTAACGAAACGTAAATACGAGTTATGGATAGTTTTTGGTGGTCAGGCGCTCAGATTTTTCTTGCTGGAGTTCGCATCATTGATCGGTCTATCCTTTGGCAGTTACCCCGATGGTTACGAGTCTGACCGTAGAGATATTATACCTGGATCGGTTGGTGAATACTATGAACGATTGATCGGCAACAACCTAAAACATTTTTAGACGACATAAGCAGACTTCTTAATTCTGCATCAGAACTGCATGGATGGCATAGATTGCGCATTGCACTTATACTCATAGTGGACGGTGTACTGATTGCAACCCATCAGGTTGGTCGTCCAATACCTAGGTATGTTGAGATGGTGGAGGATGTAGACTCATTTCTTAAATTTCCATGTGAAGAGAATCCTCACCTCATTCCCATTACAAACAATCTTGCATATCCCCAGTCAGTCAGGTAGATTAGCAAAATGGGCAATTGAGTTAAGCGAATATGATGACGAATATCGAGCAAAGACTTGTGCAAAGTTGCAGGTCCTTTCCGACTTTTTGGTAGAACTCCCCATGGAAATCATGACGAACCAGGAACCAAACTCGGGTTGGACCCTCCACATTGATGGATCTTCGTCGAAACAAGGTTTAGGAGTCGGAATTTGACTCACGTCACCAATCAGAGAAATAGTAGAACAATCATTCCGGCAGATGTTCCAAGCATCAAATAACAAATCCAAATACGAGGCACTTATCGCCTGATTACGGTTAGCCCATGGACTCAAAATACGAAATATCCTCGCTTATTGCGACTCAAAACTCGTCGTGAGCCAATTTAGTGGAGAATACGAGGCTAGGGACGAAATGATGGAATCATACCTGAAACTCGTCCAGGACATTTCCTAGGGCTTCAACTAGTTTTCCCTCACGCGAATAACTCGTTCAGAAAATATGTAGGTTGATGCCTTGGCGGCTCTAGCTTCAAGCTCTGACCCAGGTCTCAGACGAGTCATCCCTATGGAGATCATCGAACATTCAAGCATCAGTCCTCCGATCATCATAAATCTAAACCAATCGCCAGACGATGACGTCGACAAAACAGATAAACCATGGCTATGGGAGATTCGAGCTTACATAGCTGAAGCTATCCTCCCTACAGAGAAATGATCCCTTTGAAAAGTCAAAATTCATGCCGCTCGATACGCCCTAGTAAACGGAGAAATTTACAAACGAAGTTTTTCCGAGTCTCTCATGACATGCGTAGAAGGAGACAGATCGTGGAAAATCATGGAAGAGGTCCACTCCGGTTCATGTAGAAATAATTTTGACGAAAGGTCCCTCGCAATCAAAATAAAACGTCACAACCATTACTGGCCGATAATGGCCAAGGATTACGAAAAGTTCGCCCGCGAGTGCGAACAATGCCAAAGGTACGCACCAATAATCCACCAACCCGCATAATCCTCTCATCCATTTCGGCACCATATCCATTCATGCGATGGCGATGAATATCGTTGGACCCATGCACAAATCTAAACAGAAATGTTTCCTACTAGTCTTAAAAGATTTCTTTTCAAAATAGGTCGAAGTAAGTTCATACGTCAGCATCAAGGACACTCAAGTCGAAAGTTTCGTATGGAGGAACATCATATGCAGACACAAAATCCCATATGAAATCATAACAGACAAGATGATGGCTTAGCATGTTTGGAAGAAAAATTAATGGAACGCTTTGATGAAGTAGAGAAGAAGGTGGATCAAAATAGGGAGGAAATGATTAAAAGAATTGAACATTTTGTCTTCAAGAAGAAAAATGCACCAATGGAGTATGATGTTGAGTAGTCTGAATTCAGTTATGGAAGTATTTAACATGTTTCTTTCATTACTCTTTGATTGATTTCTCATTATAACTTTATAATTTCCTTGTCTTTGTCAATTAGGATCACAACATTGGGAAAATGATCATGTTTTCGGGGAGGGAATTGGTACGGGTGGACAACATGATGATGTTGAACATCATGATGTTATCCCAAAGGAAACTGATGTAGAAGAGGGTGGAGAAGAATCCAATGTTATCCTGGAGGAAACTGGTACGCATGGTGGAGAAGAAGCCCTTGACGCACTACTTAAGGACGCTGCCGAAAGGCAAATTTCTTATTTAACTCTGCTTATCATAGCTGCCGGTAATAAGGGAGTGGACGATATGATGGCAGCAACGGCGAGGGAGGAGGAGGCTGTTGCTAAGACAAAGGAAGTTGAAGAAGCATCGACCAAAGAGGCTGCTCTAAAGGAAGCTATGGTGGCTGATGCGGAAGAGAAAGACGCTAAAGAAAGGTTGGCTAAGGAGGCTGAAGCTGTTAAGGAGGGAAGAGAGGTGGTTACGGCTAAGGAGACAAAATCTATTAAGGGAAGAGAGGCGACTGCGGCTAAGGAGGCTGAAGAATTGCATACGTTGGTGGCTAGGTTGAAATCCATCGCGTCTTCTTCTGTTGTAGTGGTCCCTAGTAAGAAGCATAGACTGAAGCTACAAATCACAAAAATCCCATTCAAGAAGCTTACCAAGAGAGAACCAAAGAAGAAGTTGACGTTGTTGGGAGAACCTTTCACAGAGGAAAAGAAGAAGAAGGAAACGAAGAAGGAAAAGGAGGAGAAGAAGAAGGAAAAAGAGGAAAAGAAGAATGAAAAGAAGCGCAAGCGTGCATAATCGTTTGAAAGACTTATGTTTGAAGACTCTGTTTAATGTCTAGGATGTTTAATGTTAAGACTTGGTAATGTTTGAAGAATTTTTTTAATGTCTAGGATGTTTAATGTTCAGACTTGGTAATGCTTAAGATATTTAAAAGACTTTGTATTGTTTATGATATTTTATAGACTTGACAATGTTATTTCTGCATGGATAATTGGGTTTAACTGGGTATAACGTAGTAAAATTGGTGGTAGAATAACTAGAATAACTAGGAATAACTAGATATATAATAAGATTAAGTGCGCCGCCAAAAAAGAATAACTAGCCGACAAAGCTAATACGTGCGCCGCCAAAAAGAATAACTAGGAATAACTAGGTTTAACTAGCCGACCAAGCTGACACGTGCGCCACCAAAAAAGAATAACTAGGTTTAACTATTTAAATATTAGTACATGGTTGTACCTAGTTATCCAGTTATTCATTCCATATAGTATGAATTTTGACCAAAAACTATAAACTAGTTAACCCGTAGTGTTAGTTGAAGTTTTCTAGATAAATCACATTGAATATAAAATAAAAGTACATTCACATGTTTTTTGTATAACAATAGTTTCAAAGTGTATTAGTTACAATATTTTGGTAATTCAAGTGCCTAATTTTTAATACAATGTCTAGTAGTATAAGACATTGAATGCAAAAGTTGAGTTGGATACAAATAATTTCAAAAAATAATTACATAACAGTGAGATGATTAATATATTAAAATTTTATAAAGACTCCTCCATTATCGTAAACAAATCCGATTATATATATGTTTTATTTAATTTTCTTACAGTTTTTTTAAGTTTTACATAGTTATTCCAGTTAATCCAGTTATTCCAGTACTAGTTAACAACAAGCCCCTATTTTTTTGCAAAAAGACACAAATACCAACAAGCAATACCTGGTTATTCTATTTTTCCAACAACTAAAAAACACAACAAGCCCTTATTTTTGAAAAACGACAGAAATTACAACTAGTTATTACTAGTTCCAACACTCTTCATGTGTCTATTAAACTACTCAGAAAATTTTGCAATAATCGCATCAAGCATCAGTAATAATGAATACTTCCTTACTTCTCTGAAAACACCATTGATAGATTCAACACAGTTTGTGGTGTCGATGTTGAATCTTTCCCCTTGAAAATAACATTTAACCCATTTCTTCACATCGACACTTTTTTCTAGATACATGCCTGCTTTAAGATATTTCTTTATGAAAGCCTCATATAGTTTTATAAACTCAACCTCGGTGTAAGCTTGGGCGCATTCTCTAAACTTCATTGCAAGTGTGTCTTTGGTAACACCATGAACACGTAACTTCACATTCTATGACAAATGGTATAAACAATACCCATGCTTAGAACTTGGATAGACTTCACCTATCGTCTTGATGATACTTGCATTTTAATCGGAAACAAACACAAGTTAGGATCATCAGGCACCACTGTTTTCAACATACTAAGAAACCACCTCCAACTTGCATCTTTCTCGGCGTCGACTACCCCAAAAGCAAGAGGGTAATGGTGATGGTCTGGATCTTGAGCCGTTGCAACAATTAGAACTCCGCCATGAGCAGTATTAAGGTGGATTCCGTCCACGATGATAACCTTTCTCATCACTTGAAAGCCTTCGATGCAAGCTCCCAAAGCGATTAAAATATACTTAAACTTTCCTTCTTCATCGCATTCCACTTGTGTTACCTTACCTTCATTCACTTTCTTTAACATGTGCAAATAAAAATGCAACATCATAAAACTCTCCTCCGAACTATCCTACACATCAGCAGCAAATTTTTTTTTTTCATGCAAAGCAGTAGAGTATGAAACCTTAACTCAAAATCTCCCTTGAACAAAGTTAATGAGATTTTTCAGACTCAGAGTGTCAATATGCCTGGATAGTCATCATGCAAAACATTCGCAACTAATTTTGGTGTGCCCTTTTGTTTATCCTTCTTTGTACTCGTTGTGATCTGAGAGAACGCATGCATCTTCTTGTAGGTTCTAACCGTAAAACAATCTAAATTCATCAACTTCGCAACTTGAACCAACCATGTGCATGAACTTTCGGCGACACTTTAACACGTATAAATCAGGTCTAGATTTAAATTTTCAAATCTCAAAACAGTTTAGATAGCTTTTTCTACTAAAAGTTTTAATGCATTCGTGCTCTCAAATTCCTGAACTAATCTAATATCAAGGCCATCTTCCCATTCCATACTAACAACCTCATTTTCTTGTGCATCACATGTGCCATAATCAACATTAGGAAAATCGTAATTTTCTTCATACACATCTTCACCTGTATCATTTTCACCTTGTGAATTGCAAGGACCATTGTCTTGTGAAATATAAGGAACATTGTCCAACAATGAAAATTTTTTAGTGGTTCACAAACTATTAATAGGATAAACGTCCTCATTTGGAACTCGATTACTTCCCATCCCCTCATTTATAAAATTAAATCCATTGACTCTGTCCTCTCTTACAAGTTGCAAAGAACTATGGATTTCTTGCTCCACATTCAAGATATTTCTATTGTCCCCTCCCATTACATAACAATAAACATCATCATCTCGAGTGATATTGGCCTCTTCTTAAATATGTATAACATATAATTTTATCTTCAACTTCGTCGTATCCCCATTTAACATCACTCTCTAGCATATTTTATTACACAACAAAGAATATGTTAAATCTTCCACCACTATCGAATAAAGAAACGATTCTTTTTGATTCCATAGTAACTCATCTCCGTCTCTCGAATAAAATCCTCCATAGTCAAAAATGAGAATTGTACCTCGCCTTTTCTCCATTATCCTTTGCAATATTTTTAGAAAATATTAGTATATACTACATGTTCTAGTTAACCTAGTTATCCAAAGTTAAACCTATAAATATAGTTAAACCCAGTAATCCCAAGTTAAACTAGTAAACATATTTAAACAAAGTTATCCCAAGTTAAACCAGTAAACGTAGCTAAAACAAGTTATCCCAAGTTTTATTATTTCGCAAATGTGTTCTTTAGCACGATTCATATCGATTTTAACATATGAAACCACAAATTTATGGGTTATACCTTATTCGACTATTATTACGTCTACATGTAATTCCAACTATGTGTGTCTAAGATCCGTTTAAATCTCTAAAACTAAACTCATTCACTATTTCAAATCCCTAAATTAAAGAAAGAAGAAGATGAAGAATAAGAAGAAGATGAAGAAGAAGAAGAAGTACCTGGATGAGTAGAGGCATCCGAGCTGAGCTATAGTAAAGATTCGAATATGGAGAGGAAGAAGAAGGTCGATGTGGAGGTTTTGGATTGGGGAGTTTGGTTCGATGGAATTTAATTTTTTTCTTTTTTATTTAATTAAATGAAAGTGCAAAATCGTCCATTCATTAATTCATTAATGAAGTGGGACATGAGAGATTCATTTGTCATTTGTAGACTCTTTTTTATCAATTGGAACATGAGAGATGATCGGCTATAAACTATCCTCTGTTTTTCTATGTTATTTTGGTTTCTTGTATAAAACAATATCATTTTGAGTAGGTGAAATTCAATGGTTGTATATAAGTTATAGGACAGTTAAGCAAAGTTTCTCCTATGATTCTCTCTGTTTTTTTGGTGTATTTGTTGGCTCAAAGTTTAAACTTTAGAGAAATTTCAATTGCAATTCATCATTAAGAATGCATCTTTGCTTCATAATCAGTGAAAGGCAAAACCTTTTCTCTTTGTTTTCTTCTTCTGTGATTATGAGTTCATCTAAGAATGTGTGGTTTATTGCATTTTAAAATTTGAAATTGTATCCAAATGATAGAGTTATCGAATTCAAAAGATGTTGTGAAATCGTCTGCGATTTAGGTTCGAAAGAAAGAGAAAACGATTGAGGAAAATACTATGCGCTCTAGGGTTTCTTTATTGATCAAAAGTGTTAATTTTACAATAAACTAAAACTCCTTATTAATAACCCAAAACCAGAGGATCTTCGGGTCCCTTAATACTATTTTATATCATATTTTAACAAATATATTATTGTTAAAGATGTCTGATTTGAATACAAAACAAACTGAAAAGACAAACAAAACAATTGACAAAAACTATTAAAATACACTTATAGAAACTACCTATAATATGGCAAACAAGAAAAAGAACAAAATACAACTTCCTTCTTGTCTTTATACGCTTTGAAGTAAACCGGTTGTGCGCAACGTAGGTGACATGTATAACATATGGGACGAGAGCTACTACCATTGCCAATAACAACCACATTTTTATCTCTGCAATTGAATGTATGACCAGTCTTCATATAAGCAGAATCTCCAAATAAACATTCAAGGTGAATTGTGGTGCAAAGTTCCTTGTTTGTGTAGAACCATCTTGTTGGATCTAAGCTTGACTCACATAGCTCACACCAGTACTTGTCATCCACTCCACTTTTTCGTCACCGATAAAAAAAAAAACTGATTAAAAAAACGAGAATTCGTGGTATAAATATAATTCTTGCAATTCTGACATTTAATCGGTCCTGAGATTTTTATAGGCTGCAAAAAAAAAAAAAATGAAAAACATGGGCTGGTCATTAAAAAAAAATCTTGAAAATAGGCTGGTTCTCAAAGTAAAATTTTGAAAATATAAATAGGCCGCAAACTCGTGCTTGCTCTGTTTGGCCTTAGGACCGACCCTGAATATCATCATATTTATTATTTGTTGAGGTGAATAAAAGATGCCCTGCATGACTTTCATGGGTGAAACACTCTTGTACCAAAATGCAGTTAACATCTACCTTAAACTGGCTGTAAATCATGCAATATCTGCATCTGCTTCTGTGCAAACGTAATTCCATCCACTTGTCTCTTGCAAACAAACTCTACAATGTAATTCATAGTATTCACGACTGTCGAAAGGACATGGTTCCCAAAAAGTGAATGGATGTGCAACAAATGATCCATTTTCCTAGGAAGATTGGCACATAACTCATGGAGAAAGTAATCGTTCACACTCGATACAGTTGAAGAAATATTGAAAAATGATAGAACGCATACAAGCTTGACAATGCTTCCATGAGTCTCTTGCACTGTTGTATTTCTTAACCTTTAAATAATGATGTTGATGACAAAACTGTTCAATCAAACCACTGCCTACTTTCTTATATATGGAGCTTCTTCTGGTACTTCAGGTACCCATTCAGTTCTTTCCCGCCCCATACATTTTGAATGAGCTACATAAGAGTAATCCTCATAATTGCAAGAATACTGACCATATTTGATGTCAACATTCTTGTAGCAAACCCGTCATGTTGAAAGTCTGATGGGAAGGTGAGAAGTGTAAGCAGGGCCGGTCCAGAGGCCAAGCAGAGCAAGTACAAGCTTGCGCCCCATTTTATATTTTCAAAATTTTACTTTAAGAACCGGCCCATTTTCAAAATTTAATATAATAACCGGCCCATGTTTTTCATTTTATCTTAAAATTTCAAGACCATCTCTGAGTGTAAGACAATCTATGAGGATGATATGTGATCTTTATGATGCGCAGTTTTTTTATTACAATCTTGGTGAACCACGTAATTGCATTGGTAGCATATATCAAACAATGATAGAACCATTTACCAAGTGCATTTATCAAACATAACACTACAGCCTGAGATTGTTTCAAATTTTTTGTGGAATGATTTTAAAGTGTATTCATAGATGTTGGTATCAGAAAGAATGCATCTCTTTGCTTCTTGAAGCTCAAACTCGTAACTGCTTTCACTCAATTTTTTTCTTTTCTTATCACACCTCCTTTGGATTTTGAGTCTTTTGATGTATGCGTATCTAATATTGTGAAACTAGCATCAAATTATTGGACTTCTTCTCAAATCTTTTATTCTACGTTTTGAACAATATTTGTTTTTCTCTATTCCCTTTCACTTTGAACAATGCTTTCCATAAAGTTTGTTTTAAATGATGGTTTCAAATCTTCATTATAAAATAAAAACTATTCGGTTTATATAACAACCTATATGATATAATATGATATTTAATTTGATAAATTGTTTTAATATACGTAATTCTCATAGTGAGTGCGAAATTGCTAAATCATTTCTTTTGGTCAGTCGAAGATGGTGTCATGCTTTAAGGTGATTAGAAGATTCAGGTAATGGGCTATTCGACAATTTCACCCTAAAAAAAGATTAAAGGATTCGATTCCCAACTTTTTTTGGTTATAAAAAATATATGTATCTTAAATATTACTTAAAATAAAATAAATAAAGTATATTATATCACTTGGATACTAACAATTTTTTTTTGAAATTCAGTTTATGTTTCTCATAATCTCCATAGTTGAAGGGAATGAAATTATCATAGAGCTGTCAACTATATTTTAACAGAATTATATATATATATATATATATATATATATATATATATAAATTAGTTAAAGGTATCTATGTAACATTTAATGATAAAATTTACAGAAACTTAGCTTATAACATAATACTTAAAGAATGGAGTTTTTTATTTATATAATATCATTAAAGGCATCACTGTAATATTGAACGCAACATATAGAAAATGACTTTGAAATAATCATACATATAAAAGTTGGGTTTCACTCTCCTCTTATTGGTCCACTTGGCACCTATTCAATTTGAAACAAATAAAATTAAATTTGTAAGACCATGTTCAATGGTAAAAGCTCATTTACATATCTTAAACATTTTTTATTATTATTTTTGTCTAAAATCTTTAAGAAACGAACCTAAAAGCTCTGCTTAAAAGAACGAATCTTGTTTACAGTGTTTATTTTTGAATTTTTTATTATTAATTTTTTTTAAGAAACGCCTTAATATTTGGCGTTGGACGTGCTCTAAATGATAAATATAAGAAATTAAAATATTAGTGTAAGAAATTGATTAGACACATACGATTGATTAGTAATTACTACATTTTAAAGTCATATTTAAGATAAACATGCGTTATAATATACATCTAATTTAAAGAGAAATAAAAAAATTAACAGAGAATATTAATGTACATTGTAACGTAAACCTGATCCCTACTAATATGTTATTATAAGTAGTGTATTATTTACTTCTAATCCATTGAAATATTTCATTTCTATACTGATCGGTGGAAACACAATCACCACTATGAGAGGTGCTGGTGGAGGAAGTAACGGCGGTGAAGGAAAAAGTAGTAGCGGTGGTAATGGTGGTGGTGGTGGTGGACCATGTGGTGCTTGTAAGTTCCTAAGGATAATGTATATTTGCTACCGTACTTCGACTCGGAACAATGCTGCGTTTATTTTGCGGCAGTGCATAAAGTGTTTGGAGTTAGAGCATCTCCAACCCTACTCCATTTTGGAGTGAAAAATGGAGTTTGTAGTAAAATGTGCTCCAACCCTATTCCATTTTCCACTCCAAAATGGAGTAAAAAATGGGATTACTCCATTTATGGAGTTAAGTTACTCATGACTCTATTTTTTACTCTATTTTCCACTCCAAAATGGAGTTACACCCAAAAATGGAGTGGGGTTTGAGCAAAACCAACTCCAAAATGGAGTCACTCCATTTTGGAGTAAAAAATAGAGTTTTACATTGGAGATGCTCTTAGTAACCATTTGTAATGAAGCTTAAGCTCGGTTAAGAGATCCTAGCTACATATGGTTGAGTCGTTCACATCTTTGCTTATCAACAACAGGTAACTTTTAAAATACATTAAAATCTATGGGAACTCACAATATATGAAAGATACTATAATTAAATAAAATTAACCACAATTAAATGACTGTTACGTTTTTGTTAAAATAAAAATAGTAAAATCTCGGCATGATGGAATTTTAGGTTTATTATTCTAATTGTATGAGTTTTTCATACAGCCATATGCAACTGATGGACCTTAATGAATGTTTATTTTATGCTCTAACGTGTCTACCAATCATGCATAAAAAGATCTCCAAGTAATTGTTTATGTAAGTGGTAAGTTGCTTAGTTTTATGAATCTTTAACTATTGTTATGTTTATCGATTGATCTTTTTTTGTGGGGATCGCATTGTCTTAGTATTACCAAAAGATTGAAGAGAAAACTTAAGTTCTTGAAGGAGAATGAATTGAGCTTGAACAAAGTTATAAGGTAAATGTACTTTTGAGTATTTTTCGGATTCTATAATTCAAAACCTTGATTATTTTCAATGGTGTATAGGAAGAACAAGAAGTAGTTTCGAAATAACTTAAAAAAATATCTCAAGCTCAAAGCTAAACATGTCTCTAACAGTCTAACTTATGCTACTAAGCATCTCCTGCAAAACATGAACTCAAAAAGGCATATTTCAAAACTAAAATGATGTGATTCGTCTTTGGAAATTCATTTTGAAAAAATCAAATTAAAAAATAAAACAAAAACTATTAGTCCATTAATACACATATTAATGTATAAAACCCATTATCTCAAACTGTTGACATTTATTTGGTAGATTAAATATTCATTTAACCCACAATGTATTTTTTTTATTTAAACTATATGTCTTTGTATTTAGAAGTATATATGATGGATTCAAGAAAAACTAAAAGAACATTGTAACAAAAAGTAATATATATATATATATATATATAACAGACTTTCTTTCATATTATAGGTAGAAATATTTTTAAATACAAACTACTAAAAGCATTGCTTAATATTGAAAGAGACACCGAAAAAAAAAAAATATTGAAAGAGACATTATGTGTTTGACTAAATTCACATTTAACCAACAATGTAACTTTCTAAATTTATTTACTTTATAAATAAATAATTAATAAATGAAAGTACGTTTTAAAACTCAACCTACACATTATAAAAAAAAGTTGTAACTCCCTAAAATAAGTATGCCTCTAAATGCATTTTAGCATCTTCTCTTCCTATAAATAGTCATTATGCTTTTCTCTCCACCATATTTCAAATATTTTATTTTATTTTTTGTATGTTCTTATAGGGTTGATAAAAATGAACTAAAACATATGCATGGTAAAAGTTAGATTTAAATTTTCTTTCCATATTACTACAAAAAAAATCGTATAGCTACGACCTTGTCACGGCCAGTCCGTGGCTAAAAATAAAATTGTCACGGAAAAGCCACGGTTCGTGATTTATTCCATCTGTGGCTAATCCGTGACAAGTCGTGACAAATCAGCCACGGATTAGTCACGAAAATAAGCCGTAGCTAATCCGTGACAAACATTTTTCATGATTTTGCTACGGTTCTATCGTAGCTTAGCCGTATTGTTAAATCAGTCTACTCATGTCGGAAGATATTATTGAAAATAAGCCACGGTATGCTTTCCGTGGCAGAATCCGTGGCTAATATCTGCCACAGTCTGCTTTCCGTGGCAAATTCGTGGCTAAAATCTGCCACGGTCTGCTTTCCGTGGCAAATCCGTGCTAAAATTAGCTACGGGCTTTTGTCCGTGGCTAATCCGTGGCTTTTTTAAAAACATAAACATACACATTCTTCTTCCTTTTGTTGCAGAAGTGATAATATTGTTAGAAGAAAAGTGAGAGGCGAAAATGGCTGGTTATTTTCGCTCAAGAGAGTGGATAGATCAACGTATTGATCCAGAAAGGAATTGTGTGACTAAAGAATTTAAAGAAGGTATAAAAATGCTTTTATCAATTTTGTGTGTAGTCAAGCTTCATATCAAGAACGAGGAACTATGTTGTGTCCTTGTTCTCGGTGTAGAAATATGAAGCATTGTGACGCTCAAACCGTATCTTGGCACCTCTATTTGAAAGGTTTTAAAAGTAACTATTATATTTGGACGTGTCATGGTGAAAATTGTTTGATGTTGGCGACTCTTCTATGCCTAGTCCTAATCATATTGTAGGAGGAGAACAAACTAATTGGGAAGGT
>OVBE01004981.1:0-22670 GCA_900406425.1 Iberis pinnata | reverse complement strand
TATATATATATATATATATATATAATTAGTACTATATTTATATTCATATTACGTTTTTAAAAAAAAATCATAAGACTTAGATAAGATAAAATAAGCTTTATAATAATGAATAAAAATATATATCAAAATTTTACATCTAAAATCAATAAACATATTATGAAAACGTTATAAACTAATTTATATAATGTTATATTGTAAATATAGCATTTGACAATCATTTAGCTATTTTTTAATATTTCAATAGACTACTATAAACTGTAAATTGTATTATATAGTTAAAAAGTTATAAGAAAATATTAAAATTTAGAATTAATAAAAAATTTCTAGTTTAACACGGTTCAATTGGGTTGTCGATTCCCTGGTTTTTGTCAGACTATCCCAAGCTTGTAACTGGTTCGGTTAAATTTGAGTTTTATTATCAATACGATCCAGATGCTCATTTGGTTCAAGGTTGAACAGGTCGGATCTCCAATCCAGTTTGATTTTCAAAACATTGGTTCTATATTAAACTATTGATAAGATTGAGATTCAAAACTATGAAGGAAATAGAGTTTTTTTTGTTAATTATTTGATTAGTTTCCGGTTAGGAATTTGTGCCTTAAATACAAACTTAATCCTAGTGTGGGTATTCGGGTCTTGAGAACGGATTCCGATAGGAATCGATCGGGTCAGGGTTTTCGAGTCTTGCGGATTAAGATCCACTTGGGTACCCAAAAATTTTTGGTTTAGTTTGGGATCGGATCCGAGTCGATTCGGATCACTAAACTGAGAACTGCAGAAAATCTAAAAATTCCGAATATACTCGAATCAATAAAAAATACACAATCTTTTTTTACAAGTTATCTGAAATATTACATAGAAACCGAATTGTTGGTCGTATATCTTTTGTCCATCATTTGTTGGACACTCATCCTTTGTTAGTCGTCCACCATTTTTCCACTCTTTGTCCATCTTTTATCCACCCGTGTCTCCATCATTATATTCTTAAGTGGAAGTTTTTTAGTTTTTCTAATACTCGGATCGGATCTAGTTCAAGTTGGATATCTAAAACTCATCAGAATATAAACCAATCAGGTATTTGAAAAATGGTTCAATTTTAGTTTGAATTTTTTCTGCTCGGGTCATGTTCAGATCACGGGGTTCGGAAAATATGCACATACCTACTTAATCCCTTAGAAAATTGTTATCTAGAGCTCAAATTCTCATTTATCTGTCGGTCACCAATTATATCAAATATATTCCTCTTATAAATTTTACTAACTCGAGTAGGGTAGGAGATTCATATGGTCCAACACAAATTTTTTTTTTTTTCTATTGTGATGAAAATCGCAACAATTTCAGCATGGATTTTACCCTTTAATCGAAAATATGTAGACGGCAACAAACTTTACCTTGACAACCGTTTTACAAAAATTATTGTTACTATTAGAGGTCACCATGCTCCTTCACAACCTCTTTAGTCACTCATATGTTATATGTTCCCCAATATTGATGCAATACCCTAAGTCCCAACCTAGCATACTCTGCATGTTCTGTTTCAAAACGCTACCTTTTTCAAGTCCAACTTCAAATCTATCATTCAGAATAGCCCTTATAATAATCATCTCCTCTTCGAAATATAACAAATTTGAAATTTGTACTCTTCCTTGTTGAAATCTCATATGATTGGCCTTACTTGTTTCCTTAGCATGTTCTTCCCTTGTTTCTTTTTGAACCATCGATTTAACTATTTTCCCAATCCTACCACTTCTTAATCCACATTTCCATTTCTCTTTTCAGATTTTGATAGATATCATGCAGTTTTATATGTCCTAGGTGTTGACCTTATCTTGAAGTTAAAAAAAAAAAAAGAGAAATAAAGAGCATAGTATATAAAGATCTAGAAGATCTATAACATTAATGAGAATATTTGTTAATAATATTATAGAGATTTGTGTATATTCTAATTTAAAAAATATCTTCATTATATATACTTGTGTATCCTCACCTATATGATAATGAGAGTAAATATCAAATTCTTCCAATCATAAACTCTCATCACTCTATCATGGTATCAGAGCATGTATTCTCCCGAGTTTCGATCTAACGATCAAACTCTTTCTATTTCGTTTTTTTTTAAGCCAAGTGCTTCCAATAATTCAAGTTCATCATGAACCTCTGAATCTTAAGTCATCGAGCTTCTACAATTCAAATTTATCATAGACCTCTGAATTTAAGCCAAATGCTTCCAAATTCAAGCATACAATATGTCTCTGAATCCAAGCTATAAGCTTCGAAAGTTAGATGTTTTCCTTTGATTTCCTTTTTTTCATTTCCAACACCACTTACAAGCTTTCAATGTTTCTCTTCTAAAAAATAAAAAAATACCTACGTCACTTTTTGTTTTCATAATTTATTTCTTTTGTTATTTTTCTTTCTAGACTTTATATTTCTTCTTTTTGGTACTCCTTAAGAAAAAAAAAACCAAACCACTTTTCATCCAAATTAAAAAATATATTATTTTATTTTCTATTATGCCCTCTCCTGTATATTCTCCTTCACCAAATGTGCCTTTTTGGTTCCAAGTCGTTAGTTTACTTACAACATAAAAAGTAGCATCCTTGATCTTTATTCTTCAATCTCAAGCTATTGATTCCGCATTTTTCCATCACCACCATGAGCTTGAGGGGGCTTATAGAAAGATCTAGAAGATCCATAACATTAATGAGAATATTTGTTAATAATATTATAGAGATTTGTGTATATTCTAATTTATGAAATATCTTTATTATATATACTTTTATATCCTCACCTATATGATTATAAGAGTAAATATCAAATTCTTCCAATCATAAACTCTCATTACTCTATCACATAGTTCTTTTAAGTTTTATTGATAGATTTTGATACAATTAATCTCAACACTAAGATGTAATTCTCGCAAAAATATTCCTCAATATATTCCATCAACTTATCAATCTCCATCTGAGCATCGTGCCACTCTCGGTCTCTTGTTTCTTCAAGAATCATGGATCCATCATTGGTGAGGATAGATTCCTCCATCTCTGCTTATGGTTTTATACTTTGTTTTTCATTATTCACCGGTGAAATTATCCTAAAATGTAATACCCACACTTAAAATGTATGGTTTTTGTATCAATGATAAAACTTATATTCAGTTTATCTGAAAACAAGAAGAATATGAGATATTTTTTAAATAAAATATTAAAATTGAGAAGAAACGATGAGGTAGAGTTAATTTTTTGTTGTAAATGGTGAAATGATTGAAGTTGAACCCACCACCGGTTGTTATTCACGGTGATATTTGATATTTAGGAGTGTTATTGGTTATGAATTTTTAATGGATTCTGAAATTCACTATGTATTTTAGTGGATTTTAGAAATGTTTTAAAGTTAAAAATACAAATAATCAAGTCCAAACTTAAATCACAATATATTGAAATCCAATAATTTCAAAATTCATATCTTATAAATTTTTGTAAATTTATTAAAACACCATAACCAATAACACCTTCTAACCAATATTTCAAATACTTTTGAGCCAAATTTTGCTGATAAGTTTTTAATCCCAAAGGTTTTAAAGGAGTCATATCCTTTATTACCCCAAAATGTGATAAGCCAATTCTCTTATGGTCTCACTAAATCCTCTATACCCCTAATTCATTAATTCAACATGATTTCTTGATTTTACCCTTAATAGGTGAGAAAAAAAATTGGTGTGAACCAAATTAATGTTAGATAACTCAATTTGGTTTGTGATTTGATTTCTCATGTGGTTAAAAGTTTTTAATTCAATTAAAAAAATCTGAAATCAAAACCAAAAATCTTGAACATGCGACCCATCACCATCGTCTTCTCCCATCTCCTCTTCTCTGGGAGATCTCCTCCTCCGGCGACGCCGTCGGACCTCAACATCTCCATCGACGAGCATTTCTGCGTGGCAGGTCGGAATGCAAGTTAATCCTTCTTCTCTCTTGTGTGAGCTACATCTATCCATAATAATAGGATTTAGGGTTTGTAATTGGATTTGATGATTTTGTCTTATTTGGGTGCAAATTGATGCTTGCTATACAATTCAAGAATGTGGTTGAATATATGCGATTGAATATTGAGTAGGTTTACAATATAGGAGATGTTTATAATATCTCAGTATCTCACAATCGTAACTGAAACCAAAAATCTCAATCGTATAGGTAAAACTAAGTATAACAAACTTAGTATGACTGTAGATAACTGGGTAGAACTGAGAACAATTGGTATAACAAAAACTTTTTTTGTTGTTTTTAGCAAGATACAATGGCAAAACATGTGAGTGTACATTTCAAATTCAAAGGGCGAGAGTATAGTGTAACCTTGAAGATAACAGTAGAGGATATAAGTTTGGCAATGATGGAAGAAAAGTTATATAAAAAGCTTGCGTTGGATGAAAGTAAAGTAAAACTGCCTTTGAGATACATGTTGGTGGTGGTTGGATGTGAGGAACAATTTGTGATGATGAGGATTTTTTTGATTACCTAACGTCCATTGATAGAGAGAACCGTAGATGTCTTTTGGTAGTGGAGGAGACGAGTATATCAGATGATGTAGAAAAGCTATCAAGAGTGGGCATAAGTTCAACCGGCATGAACTATGAAATGTTGGAGGGAAGTGTTGATGAAACTGGACGTAATGCCATAACTTTGTACGTAGAAGATGGGAAAGAGAATGATGATTGTACTAGAAGAGATGATTGTATGGATATAAAAACGATAGCTGAGACAGACACAACGACTGAGACGGACACAACGGCTGAAACGGATACCGGTGAGGATATGGATGCTGATTCGACAGATAAGTATATTGAGCAACCACATGTAGGAAATTGTAGTAAAGTTATAGAGGAATGGGAAGATAGATTGGGTCTGAGTAAGCTTCAAGAATTTCCAAGCAAGAAAGCAAGAAAGCAATTCAAGAGGTGGTGGATCCGCATTTGGTCAATGCTTTCGTTATACAACGCCAAAGTCGGAACATAGACGATTGGTGGTAAAATTTTGTGTGGTAAGCTGTAAATGGGGTTTGCGAACTGCAAGAATTCCAAATACCAAAGTCTTTTTTTATTAAGAGGTACATGGGTGTGCATACATGTTCTCAGACTAGTCAAAGCCAAAGCGGCATGAGCAAGAGGAGAGGAGAGGCAAAATTAGTTGCATCTTTTTTGAATGAGGAATATCCTGGAAAAGTGGGAACTCATGTTCTGAGAGATATTATGGACCTCCTACAATTAAAACTTAGAGTAAAAATATCCTATTCCACATCACTGAGAGGGAAAAATCTAGATATTTGTCATTTGCGTGGTAATTCTGAAGACAGCTACAAGATGATTCCTAGCTACTTGTACATGTTAGAGCAGGTAAATCTAGAAACAAAAACAAGTGTGAAGTTAGATGAGGAAGGTAAGTTCAAGTACCTCTTCATAGAATTGGGAGCATGTATTGAAGGGTTTGCGGTCATGAGGAAAGTGATTGTTGTGGATGCGAAATTTTTGAAGAACGGGTATGGTGGTGTACTAGTTTTTTGCTAAAGCTCAAGATCCTAATCGTCACCATTATCCCCTCGCTATTGGTGTACCCGACGGTGAAAATAATGCTAGTTGGACTTGGTTTTTAGATATGCTTAAAAGTGTTATATTAGACTATGCTGAATTAGTTTTTATGAGCGATAGAAACCATAGCCTCATCGCGGTTGTAGCTACTGTGTTTCCACAAGCTCACCATGGGAATTGTATATGGAATTTGTCCCAGAATGTAAGAGGGAATGCTTGTAACACCAACAAAGCCGTAGTCAGATGGAGATTTATGGAGTTAGCTAGGTGTTACACGATGGCGGAGTTTGAGTCTGCTTACGGATCTTATAAGGTGATATATCCTTTAGCGTACAAGTAGGTCAAGGAGCAGACTAAAAATATATTTGGGCAAGGGTTTATTTTCCATGTGACATATACAAATTGGACACCACCAAAAGTGTGGAGTCAATGAACAGTGTGTTTAAGGACGCAAGGAGGTATGCCTTAATATCAATGTTGGATATATACAATCATCAAAAAAATTCTCGGACTGGTTTAACGAACATCGGAAGGACGATGTGTCTGGGTTGCTTGATAGCAAACTTGTTCCTTTTGTCGAGATCCACCTGCACAACATATGGGTCAAAGCTGATAAAACACCAGTGCGTGAGCTAAATAGTTATCAACTTCAGTTTGAGATAACCGACACTGAAGATGGGAAAATTTATTTGATGGACTTAAGAGAAAAGAGTTGTACTTGCAAGGTGTATGATTATGAAAAGTATCCTTGTGTGCACAGACTTGCAGCTTATTTATATTTACGTGATGTTGATCCTGATTGACGACGAGAAGGCAAGATAGAATATCATGAGTTGTGTTCAAATTATTACTGGGCAAAACTTTGGGCACTGACTTATTACAAGACCATATATCCTATGCGGGACATGTCTGATTGGTATGTACCAAATTACATTAAAGAGATTCAGATCATACCTCCAAATTGCGTCAAGAGGAAAAAGAGGAAACTGGATAAAAAGAAGCCATCGGTTGGATAACGGCGTAAAAGGACACAAAAAGGCGAGCAAGGAAAAATTTCGGTTTCAAATGGTTGTTGTTTGGAAGGCATCATTATCCTAGTGAATGAAATTTTGATTGTGTTGTTGTGGGTTTGGCTTTTGTAAAACTATATTATACTATGGATTACTAGTATATTTGGATTTTACTTATGTTAGTTCATTGATTGAGTATTAATGAGTAAATTAGTATTCAACTTTTATTATAGCTCATACTCTTGGTGAAACATTGATTAATAGAAATAAGGTATATGTAAAAAACTCATATTAAACTTTTATTATAACTTCTTGTTTCAACATTTCTCTTATAAATTCAATTGTCTTTCCAAGAACATTTTCTCATCAAGAACAACTTCTAAAGGAATATTAAACAAAATGATGATTTCAAACATATTATTTCACTAATCATGTATGCTTACATGATAATGCCGAAAACATAAAAGTAAAATTAAATTAACAAATTAATTTTATAAGTAATACTGAAAACATTTTAAATCCTGAAAAGTAGAACTATGAAGAACATTGGTAAAACCATAAGTTTATGTAAAACTAAGTGTAATTTTTTGGAGGGAAAAATGAAAATTTTATTTGGCGCCCAAAAGAAAAAGCAAAAATTTATTTCGTATGTTTGGTAAAAAAAAGCAGATTTCCTCTGTACTTTATCCTATTATATTAAAATCATCTCTTACTCTCACCATTCATCACACAACTCTCTTTCTCTTTCTCTTTCTCCTTCAACTTTTTCTTTGCTTATTCTTTCTCAAGTTCACTTTTTCATTTTGCTTCATGGATTTGTGGGTGGATAAACAGGAGAGGCGAGAGATGAAGAAGAATAAGAGACATGTTGATAGGCTAATGTACATTTCTGATGCCCAGTATGGGATTCCAATATGTTGTCCATGTGGGGGAGAAATCAAAGAGGCAACCTCTCCAATTCCAAAGTATCGACATGATTTTGATACCTTACCTGGGAGTAGGTACTTCACCTGCAAGACGTACAAGGTAATAGTGTAAAACTGCATAAAACTGCATAAAACTGTGACAAACTGAGTAAAACTGTAAAATTGCGTAAAACTGAGTAAAACTGAGTAAAACTGCTTAAAACTGTGACAAACTGAGTAAAACTGTAAAACTGTGACAAACTGAGTAAAACTGTAAAACTACGTAAAACGGTGACAAATTGAGTAAAACTATGTTGAACGTGCAGGACGATGGGTTACACTTTCGTCAGCCATATGCTTTTGCTATTCAAGAAGAAATTCAAATGTTAATTAGGAAGGTTAATGATATGGCTGAAGAGATTTCAAAGCTCAATGCGCTTATTGGTGGACCTCATATGTGAGAAATTCTCCATTCTCACTTCTTTTGTTAGTTCTAATGTCTGTCACCTTTGTTTGTTAAGACATGAGTGTATGTGTTAAAACTTATGTTATGTTAAGTTGAGTGTTCTGTTAAGTCTGTGTTTTTTAAGTCTTAAAACTTGTCAGTTCTAGTTTGTCTTTTTTTCTATAATTTGTCCCATAATCCTTGATAATTAAGTCATAACCAAATGTAACATAATCCTCCATAATTTTTCTACTTCCCAAAAAAAAAACAAAGACATCTCCACAAACCAAGTTCTTCACTTTCTTCTTCCCTTCCTTCTTGACTTCCTTCTTCACGTCTTTCTTGCTTTCTGTTTTCCTGCTTCCTTTACAAACGTCTCTACTAGGACCAATCTCCCATCCAATTGATCAATCTTCTTTTCAACTCTCTTCATCAGTGTCATCATTTTCTTCAAGGTCTTCATAACATCACCCACTTGCTCAGCTCCCTGAACTGCATCTTGGGCCTCTACCCTATCTTATGTGGGTTCTTCTTCTTTTTTCCGTGCCGTAATATCTTCATCATACATCTCTTTGAGAAAGACTGATTTTCCTGAGGCTCCATCATCCAAATTCTTTTCGCAACTGTCCACTACTATAACAAGCTCATCAACATCATCTTCAGATTCCATAAATTCATCCAACAAAAAATCATCGATACATGTGACGGGGATGATGCTGTGAATATCCTATAAAAATCATAATATTAGTTCAAACTTAACAAAGTTTTACGAAGTTCTACCTTAGTGAACTTACAGTCTAGTGATCGAGTTCCTTGTAGATCTCTGAAAGTGACAGCCCTTTCATTCCATTTAGTTTCCATGTAGACTTGCACATCCTTGGACATGACTCATCAGCTCCTTCTACAGGTTCTCTAAACAAATTTTCTAGCTTAGGAATCGCCTCAAATGCACGGATCTACAAAACACAAAATTTCATTTTGTAATACAATGAGTGCTAAACAATAATGATAATGTCATTTTCTCTTACTTACCTCCAGTAGGACACAAAAACCTGGTATATGCCATAGTGGAGTATTCGATTTCACCGGGATCACCCCTTTAAAATGGTCCATGGTGTGAGCGATCTCTTTCAACATGTAATCATATGGGTATCTCCCCCCCCCCCATGGAAAGATCTTGCAATACTCATGATCATCAACTGCTCGCTGGAAAAAAATTCAAAGATTTTTGGCGCCTTTTCCAACCTTTGTTTGAGCGCAAATAACACTTCCTAAGAAAAAAAGAACTGCCATCTTCAATCTATTTTATAGGGTCCCATTTTCACCAACTTATCTTTGACATCTTCCAACCTTATAGGTTCTCCATCCTTGAAATACCTCCCCACAAACTTTTTCTCACCGAACTCCTTGTAGCCGAGAGGATAATTGCGATAATCAAGTCTTAATATCAATGTGTGTTCCCTCAATCCATAACGGATGGGAACGCCATTGACGATAAAGCAGACTTGTTTCCACTTATTGGTTGCAGGTGTTCTCACCAATAACATCCACATGGCTTGAACCTTGTGGTTGTTCTCTCTTTTCATGTGGAATATGTGTTTGAATTGAGGATGCTCCTCAAACCAATTCTTCTCAATGTTAGACAGCTTTGGTTTTAGGATTTCAAGAGTTGTAATTGCGTATGATATCATGCACCTTGTCCCTATCTTCATTTTCTTCTTATACTCAGATGGAGGAAAGAACATTTTAAATGGTTTGATTGCCTCAACTTCCTGCAAATCAATAAAAAAACCCTTTCATTATTATCGAGTAATCGAATGTTTTCCTACTATTATACCCAATTTTACTCAATATTCCTTGAGACCAATGAAATATATTCATAAGATTAATAGTCTCTGATTCAATAATACACCTAGTTCAATTTGACATTTTAAAATTATTAATACACCAATTCATACCATTAATACACCAAAATTCAAAATAAATTTTCTCAAGTGTTCAATATTATCCAATAATTTGAAGTTATCCTACTATTACACCTAGTGTTACTCAGTATCCTAGAGTACTTCTACCAAAAACAATGCATAATTTTTGTATCTTACCTCTTTACTGTCTGATTCTGATTCAGCGAGTGATGAATTCCGAACTTCCTCATAGTCCTCATTCGCATTATCATCTCTATCATATGATTCTTCTTCTTCTCCTTTCTCACCGCCTTCTTCTTCTTCTTCTGTCTGATTCTTATTCAGCGAGTGCTGAATTCTGAACTTCCTCGTGGTCCTCATTCGCATTATCAGCCGAGTAGATGTTCTCTCCTACTCCACTTGCAACTCCACTTGGTTCACCCTCAATCGCCACCGCAACATCAGCAAGGACATTTATCATCTTTGATACATCGGTCGTATTTTCCGTTCTCATCATCGCTGTCAATAAGGGCTGAGTGGTTGTCCTCACAAACTTGACTTTCACATCCGGTTTCATTTTCTCCCCCTTATTTTCTCTTCATTCTCTGTTGGGTTCTCCTTCCTCTTACCCTTTAACCTTGTTTCCACCATTTTTCAAAGATTTTTGTTTTGATTTTCAGAGATGCGATGAGAGGATGATGGATTCTCTTGAGTTTCTTTTTCGATTTTGAGAGATTTGAACTAGGGTTTGTCGATTTGAGAAGTAAAGTAAAGTAGTTTAAATTTTAATTTGCTTTTACTATTGCCCCGATTTCAGTTTATATTGGTTAAAGTGTTAGCCAATTTTGATTTAATTAGTTTGGTAAAACCATCGGATCAAATTGATGGTTCTAGTATATACTCATATAACACTTATAATTATCTTAACCTTTTACAATTTTTTGTCATTTCCTATCAATTCGATTTAATGTTATTTTTTTATATTAATGTGTCTTCTATAGATTAGCCTCTAACATTTCAATCCCAGCTAACAAAGCTCAGATGATGGCAATTGAGGGTTGTGCTCAAAGTGACAAGAGGCAAGATAAGAGGAAGCTGAAAAATATTAAACAAGATGGGAAGAAGAAAGCTATGAGTGAATTGAATGTGGTGACCTCTCTAAAGGGGTCACCAAATATTTAATATCACTTATGAGTTGGAATTTCCAAGGAGTGGGTTCCATTCAAGACTTGGTAATAGGATAAATGTTTTGGTAGATATTCAAGCTTAGCTAGGATATAAGAGGGACTATATTGTCAACCCTCTAGGTTTAAGCGGTGGCCTAGCTTGCATTTGGAAAGATAATGTAAACCTTGAATTTCTTTTTGTAAGCAAAAATATTATGGATATAAAGATGCAATTTGGAGACTATTCTTTTTTTGTATCTCTCATTTATGGTTAACCTAACCAAGCTTTGCAGCATAAAGTTTGGGAGAAATTATCACGGATTGGTGTAAATAGGAAGTCGGCTTAGTTTTTATTAGGAGATTTTAACGAGATTTTACATAATGGTGAAAAAGTGGGTGGACCAACCAGACCAGAGTCTTTCTTCTTTGATTTCTCGAAAATGTTAAGGTTATGTGGAATGACAGAATTGCAGGCTGATGGAAATGGCTTTACTTGGGGAGGTTGGAGGCATAAGCATTGGGTTTAGTGCAAATTGGACAGGTGCTTCACCAATAAAGCATGGTTCAATTTGTTCCCATCGGCTAACCAAAGATTTTTAGAGAAAAGGGGTTCAGATCATCGTCAGGTTCTAGTGAGTTTAAGATCTACTGCGCAACATTTCAGGGGAAGTTTCATATTTGACTAAAGATTATTAGACGAGCCACAAGTGAAAGAGATTGTTAAGACAGCTTGGAAAGGGTCTCAAAACTCGCTTTTAGCTGTAACTGAGAAATTAAAAAACTGGAGAAAAGAGTAAGAAAATGGAAAGACAGGCAAATATGAATTCTCATACTAAAATACATCAGATTCAATGTGAATTGGAACAAGAGGAATCAACCTTCCAGCCTTCTACAATGAAGATTCAAGATATTAAAAAAAGCTCAGCAAGGAATACAAAAACGAAGAAAGCTACTAAAGTCAAAAGAGCAGAGAAAAATGGCTCAAAGAAGGAAAAAAAAAGTCAAAAAAACTTTACGCCTCAGTTAAAGAAAATAGAAGAAGAAAATCAATAGAAAAATTGAAGAAGGCGGATGGATCAGAACATGTTTCAGAAGCATCCAAGGGGTAAATAGTTGTCTCGTATTTTACGAATATGTTTACTTCTTCATCATCGAGCATCCATAGAGGAGAGTATCACGACTTTAAGAAAAAAGTTACCGCATGGATGAACAGAAGATTGATTGCACCATTAACAAACAGAGAAGTTACAGATGTTGTGTTTTCGATTAAGAGTTCTGCAGCGCCTGGTGCTGATGGAATGACGGTTGCGTTCTTCCAGAAATATTGGAATATAATCTACAATCAAGTGACAATGGAAGTACAAGCTTTTTTCAGAAGTAGTCAAATGCCACCAGATTGGAATTTCACTTTAATCAGCCTAATCCCAAAGAAGCTAAACCTAGATCAAATGTGTGACCTCAGACCGATAAGTCTTTGCTCAGTCCTTTACAAGATCATCTCCAAATTTTTAGTCTCAAGGCTTAAACCATTCATGCATAAGCTTGTTTCGCCATCTCAATCAACATTTGTACCCCAAAGAGTGATCTCTGACAACATTCTCATTGCTCATGAATGCATTCATGCTTTAAAATCAAACTCTTAATTTGCAGGAGACTACATAGCAATCAAGACTGACCTATCCAAAGCTTATGATATGATCGAATGGAATTACCTTAAAAATGATTATGGAATTGTTGGGATTTCATAATCAGTGGATTTCAGGGATTTGGAGCTGCATTTCTTCTTCATCCTTCTCAGTTTTGATGAATAATCAACCATTCGGCCTCATTACACCACAAAGAGGTTTAAGACAAGGAGATCATCTATCTCCTTTCTTATTTGTGTTGTGTACAAAAGGTCTGATTTTCCTTCTTAAAAAGGCAGAAAGATGCAGGTTGATTCAAGGCTTGAAGTTTGCGGAGTCGGGACCATCAATAACTCACCTATTGTTCGCAGATGACAATTTTTTTCTATGCAAAGCCACTGAGGTGTATTGAGATAATCTCTTCCGAATTGTGCATTCATACAACAACAGCTCAGGCCAAGTATTTAACCTAGCTAAATCTGCTATCATATTCGGGGACCAAATTCCAGAGGATAGGAAGAGTTCAATAAAGCAAGCAACATGGATTACAAATGAGGGTGGGATAGGGATGTATTTAGGCTTGCCAGAGTGCTTGCAAGGCTCTCAAATTAAGCTCTTTAAATTCATCTATGACAGACTGCAATCCAAATTATCAGGCTGGTACTCTAGATGGCTCTCGGCCGGGGGAAAAAAAATTCTGATTAAAGTAGTGGCAATGGCCCTCCTGGTTTACGTCATGTCATGCTTCAAGCTAACTAAAACGACAGCCAAACAAATCTCATCGGCGATTGCAGAGTTTTGGTGGTCATCCGGGAAAAGTAAGAAGAAAATTCATTGGCTAAACTGGGATTCATTGTGTTTACCTAGAGCTTTAGGAGGGTTAGGCTTCAAGGACCTATTTAGATTCAACCAAGGTCTATTATCTAAGCAAGTGTGGAGAATCTTAACGTTTCCAAATAGTTTATTGTCTAGAGTGATTAAGAGCATGTACTACCCTCAAGGGTCAATACTTTTAGCCGAAGTTGGTGCTTTACCATCTCATGGATGAAAAAGCTTGCTTTTTGGCAGAGAATTATTAAGTTTAGGTATCCAAAGAAGGATTGGCAATGAAAACAATACATTGGTGTGAACTGATGAATGGATTGGTAAGAATCAAACAAGAAGGTCTTTAATTAAGAATGCAATCGTGAACTTGGATCTCAATGTTAAAGAGTTAATTGATTTTTAACAAAAGAGGCTGGAATGTTAGAATGCTTCATAGCTTATTGTTTTCTCACGATGTAAGATGCATAACTTCTGTCAAATCTGCAGTTTTCTTGGACGATTATTGGGTGTGAAAAAGTACGAATCATGGAGATTACAGTGTAAAATCAGGGTATGAGCTTGCCTGCAATCATTTCAAATCGTCGGTAAGATTAGAAGCTGAGTGCCACCCTTTCTTTTGTGGGTTTGAAAAATCGGGTTTGGGATATAAGAATCTCTGCGAAAATAAAACTCTTTATGTGGAAGGCATGTAATCAAGCAATATCAGTGGCAGAGCTTTTAGAGAAAAGGAAGCTAAAGGTTGACAATAGATGTCAAATGTGTATCCAAGAAAATGAATCAGTCAATCATACAATGTTCTTGTGTCATGGTGCCAGACAGCTATGGGCGGTTTTGGGGATTTGATTTCCACAAAATGGGTTATGTAAGAACTCCTTTTTTTGCCAACTATAACTTCTTGTTAAATTTGCAAAGTAACAAAAATTTAATGGAGGAGCACAAGTTAATCTTTCCCTTGATATTGTGGTTCTTGTGGAAGAATAAGAACTCTCACTATTTGAAGGCCGTCCAGTAAATATTCAGAAGTTATCGGACAAGATTACAAGTGAATTTGGGTTGTGGATGGAAGCTAACAAACAAATCGGAAAATGTAGAGTGCAGTCTCTGAACGTGCAGCGACTAAGGAGACCTTTATCCGAGAATGCTTTGTAGTAGACAAGAACTGGTCTCAATGCTCAGTGGCTTATAGCTGGAGTAAATCATCTCTTACTGCAGGTGCAACTTGGGTAAAAGGTCTTTCTTCCAAGTACCCTCTAAAGATCAAGCAGCATCATTATCATTCCTTTGGACCTTTGATGCAATGGTGCCACTTAAAATATCTAATGTTGGCTTTGTTTTAGTGGCCAAAGACCTTGTTAATGCAATAAATAGACCTCCATGTTGGCCGACTGTAAAGTATCAAGTCTTGAAAATTTTTCTCATACTGTTTCTAATTGCAACTGGAAGTGCAGTCATTTACCACTTTCTTAAATCAAAGACATAACTCTCATAGCTAAAAATGTAACTAGATTGGATATTTTGAGTTATATGTGGTTGCTGGTCCTCCTTCCTGATTATTAGAAACTTTTAGAGAAAAATATTTTATCTTTGTTGCTCAAAATATAGAGCTTTGATTACCTTTTTGAGGTTTTTTTATTTGCTATTTGTTGGTGTAGTTTGAGTGTTTTTGCTAGTTGTAAACTGTTTTGATTATATTTCCAAAAAGAAAAGAAAAAAAAATTAGCTTCTAATAAATTGGCAGGGGTGTTCAATGTGGATATCGGTTCGGTTTCGGTTCGGTTTTTCGGTTTTTGAAAAATAGCTATCATATTTAAACCATATCTATTTTGGTTCGGTTCGGTTTGGATACCATCGGTTTTTGGTTTATTCGGTTTTTACCAAAAACCATATATATAATTTTATATTTAATTTACATTTAGTAAATATGTAAAAGTACTTATTGATTGGTATACTTGTATATAAAAATATGTGATAACAAATAAATAAACTAGTTATAATAGTTTCACATTAGTTATAAAGTGATAAAGTTGAAAATTCAAACTTCAAAAGTTAAACGATGTCCTTACTTGTATATAAAAATGATGAATGCAAATAAAAAACAAAAGTTATGAACTATTATAAAGTGATAAAAAGAAAAATCAAAACTTAGGATGATAAAAAACCCCATAAATTATTGAACTCTCTTATTGTAATATCAATTATCATAGCCCTTGTCTCTTTTTCTTACAGTAACATTAGTTTTTATTGTAAATTATAAATCTAAACAGATTATATGATATATATATATATATATATTATTTAAATTAAAAATATCGGTTTTTATCGGATTAATCAGTTTTCTCAGTTAATATCCATACCATATTCATATCCATGATTTTAAAAAATATATATCCAAACAATTTATATAGTTTATCTATAACATAATTCGGTTTGGATCAGTTCGGTTCGGTTTATCCACATTGAACACTCCTACAAATTGGGGCAATTTGACTCGTTTTAAAGAGACAAGGAAAGTAAAGAAACATAGCGAGCGAGAGATGGCACTTCCTCCTTCTTCTCCTTCATCGTCTCCTTCTCTTCAGCGTCTCTCTACCTTCAAAAATCCTCCTCCTTCCTCACTCTCCGGAGGATCAATACAACCACCGTCTACTTCTTCCCATCCTTCGTCTTCACCATTGGACTCTTTCGCTAACGATCCTGTCCTTGCCCCTTTTCTCTCTCCTTCCTTTTCTTCCTCATCATTCTCCTCCGCTGCTCTTGCCTCTGGATCTCCAGCTTCCACCGCTGAGCGCCTCCACCAAGCAATTCGTCTTCTCGACTCGCAGCTCCGTCACGATGTTGTGTCTCGACACCCTGAACTGCTCTCACAGCTCTCTTCTCTCTCCCACGCCGAGATCTCTCTCTCCTCCCTTCGTTCCTCCGTCTCTTCCCTTCAATCTTCTATCCGTCGAGTCCGATCCGATCTATCCGAACCTGTACGCTCCATCCGGTCCAAATCTGTCCAGCTATCCAATCTCCACTCTGCTGCTGAGTTACTCTCTCACTCCGTTCGTACGCTGCGCCTCTCGAAGAAGCTTCGGGATCTCACAGTTTCTTCCGATCCAGATAAGATCGACCTCACTAAAGCTGCACAGCTCCATTTCGAAATCTCAACGATGTGCAAAGAGTACGATCTCTACAGCATTGACGTTATCGACGAGGAAATCAAGTTCGTCAACGAAATTGGGGAGAAATTGAGATCTGAAGCGTTGAAGGTGTTGGAGAGAGGAATGGAAGGGTTGAATCAGGCTGAAGTAGGAACTGGATTGCAGGTTTTCTACAACCTTGGAGAGCTGAAGCATACGGTTGATCAATTAGTGAACAAGTACAAGGGCATGGCGGTGAAGAGTGTAAGCGTAGCTATGGACATGAAAGCAATTTCTTCTGGCTCAGGTGGTGGGTTCGGGCCGGGAGGGATTAGGTCTAGCGGAGCACCGCACATTGGCAGCGGAGCTAAGACTAGAGAGGCACTGTGGCAGAGGATGGCTAGTTGTATGGAACAGTTGTATTCCCTTGTAGTCTCCGTTTGGCATATGCAACGTGTATTATCAAAGAAGAGGGATCCATTCACGCATGTCCTTCTTCTCGACGAAGTCATCAAGGTGCGGAACTATTGTAAATTTTGCTGCAGATTTAGGCTCTAAGGTTAAGCTGCATTAGATAATTCAGAGAAAGAGACTCTTCCTGTATGTAGATGAGAAGATTCTTGACACTTTTAGATGACTGATCAACTTTAGTAGATGATACTTCCATGTTTTTTCTGACAAGAAGTGTGTTTATATATGCACAGGAAGGTGATTCTATGTTAACCGACAGAGTCTGGGATGCACTTGTGAAGGCGTTTACTAGCCAAATGAAGTCTGCATTCACAGCTTCGAGTTTTGTTAAAGAAATATTCACCATGGGATATCCAAAGCTCGTGTCTATGATAGAAAATCTTCTTGAAAGGATTTCTCGCGACACCGATGTGAAAGGAGTGGTACCTGCTATTAACTCAGAAAGGAAAGAACAAATGGTTGCATGCATTGCTATATTTCAGACTGCTTTCTTATCGCTATGCTTTGGCCGCTTGTCAGATCTTGTAAACTCGATATTCCCTATGTCAAGCCGTGGGAATTTACCTTCCAAAGAACAGATCTCACAGGTATTATCACACATTCAAGACGAGATTGAGGCTGTTCATCCAGATGCTCGTTTGACCCTTTTAGTTTTGCGTGAGATAGGCAAGGCCCTTAATAACCTAGCCCAACGAGCTGAGTGCCAGGTATGTTTAACTTCCCTTCTATTTTTCTTCTCAATTGGTGGTTATTTGGCATCCTTTGTCCACTTGTTATTTTGGGTACCTCATTGAGTATGGCTTCCATAAACTCCCCAGAGTTTGGCATCAATTCCTTCTTGAATACAATGCGTATATCATGTCTTAGGAATACTTAAGGTTGCTTGCAGATGTAGTGGGTAAAATGGCCAAATGGGTACATAGTTATAATTTGTGCGGTTATTTTCTTCATAACACACCAGACCGGAATGAAGGAAATGCTAAATTTACCTCTGCTAAAAATATGCACGAGTTAGTTGCTACTTTAGCTGATGTTGTAATCAGTGTTGAGCAGTAAAGAGAAGTTAGACTGGTTTGTGTGCTTTTATGTTTGACATCTAACACAGCTATGTTTATATGGCAGATTTCGACCGGCCCTGAGACACGCCAGATTACAGGTCCTGCAACTTCAACACAGATCAGGAACTTCACATTATGTCAACATCTGCAAGGAATCCACACTCATATCTCATTGATGGTAGCGGATCTTCCTAGTATTGCTGCTGATGTGTTATCTCCTTATCTGGCTGCAATATATGACGCAGCATGCGAGCCAGTTACACCTTTGTTTAAAGCAATGCGGGACCAGCTCGAGTCATGCATTCTCCAAATCCATGATCAAAACTTTGGTGTTGATGATGCTGCCTTGGACAACAACACTTCCCCATACATGGAGGAGTTGCAGAGATCGATTATTCACTTCCGCAGTGAGTTTCTATCTAGGCTATTGCCTTCTGCAGCAACAGCAAACACTGCAGGAACAGAATCAATCTGCACTAGACTTGCAAGACAAATGGCTTCAAGGGTATTGATATTCTACATCAGACATGCTTCCCTTGTGAGACCACTTTCAGAATGGGGAAAACTAAGGATGGCTAGAGACATGGCAGAGCTAGAACTAGCAGTGGGACAGAATTTGTTCCCTGCGGAACAACTCGGTACACCATACAAAGCTCTTAGAGCATTTAGACCACTGATCTTCCTGGAAACGTCTCAAATGGAATCATCACCTTTAATACAGGATGTACCTCCAAGCATCGTCCTCCATCATCTTTACTCGAGAGGCCCGGATGAGTTAGAATCACCAATGCAAAAGAACAGACTGAGTCCTAAGCAGTACTCATTGTGGCTTGATAACCAAAGAGAGGATCAGATATGGAAGGGAATAAAAGCAACTTTGGATGATTATGCAGTGAAGATCAAGTCGAGAGGAGACAAAGAGTTCAGTCCAGTTTATCCTCTAATGCTTCAAATTGGATCGTCATTGACACAAGACAAGTTATAAGCTAAATGTGCTTTTTGTTTCCTGTTTCAAGATTTCTGAGTTCTCTTGAAGGTTGAACGAATAATCTTTTTTCATTATAGTGACAATATCTCCGCACAAACACTAAGACAATATCTCTTAAACTAGGTCTAGTAAAAGCAAGGTCCGGTTGGTGGGCTACGCCGAATTAGTCTTGTGGGGGTTCTGTGATTTTTCTATACTATTACAGAAAAATGACAATTTCTCTATATACTTATGTAATATCTCTATTTATCTTTATAAACAAGCGTGAATCCAGAGATATGTAACTACGTGTCAATAACACTCACACACTTGTGAGTTGTGACGTTTCTCCTACGTATTTTTCTATATTTGACCTTTCAAATTATTAATTATAAGATTTGATATTGCAATTTGAGGAAAAGGTCAAAATGTTAAGGCACCAAAAGGCTGCCATGTGGGCTCTAGTCGTTGGTCAATTAGAAGATTCCAGTCGATATGCTTTTCAGAACATTTCTAATGATGGTTGATGGTTTTTCAAAAAATAAAAATATTATTATTTTAAAATTTCTTTTTTTTTAAAATATATTTTCTTTATAAAATTTAAAAAACCATATTTCAAATAAGAGATTTGAGAACCATCTCTCTCTTTCTCTCTCTTTTTTAATTTTTTAATATTACTTTTTGAGTGGGAACCCCTCTCTAGATCCTCCATTGAAGATGGTCTCATGACTTTTTTTTTTTTGTCGCTGATAGTATCTCATTAAAAGTTAAGAACAAGAACCATAAATAGATAGATATAAATCTACATAGACCCATAGAAGGATAATACAAACTCGACATAAAATTAAAGATAAGGCTTAAAAGCAAAGTAGAAAACTCCCAAATTTAGAACTGGAGTAATCTCCTACCAATATAGGAGAATCAATTTCTACCACTATAGAAATACCTCCTTTTAACAAAGCTGGAAAGACCAGCGAGATGTACGATATCTGCTCCAAATTGGGACCTGTTCTAACCTTTAATAATACAAACATAAAAAGAAAATGACTTTATCCAAAATAGTGGGCCACCAGAGAAACAAAACTGGATCCATACCTAAGCCCACCAGAAATAAAGTTGCTGTAGCCCAAATTTCCTTCCCGTCGTCGTCTTCCAACATATCCACCTGCACTCCAGACAAACCAAATCCGGCGAGCCAGATCCACCATCATGCAACTTGACCAGCGGCAGATGAAAAGAAAACTGAGTAGGAGAACATCACACATCTAACCGGCTCCGAAAAGCTATCGAAAGCGCCGACATCTCCAGCTAACACTAACACAACCACCTTCTTCCGGATTCACCACCACAGTTGCGAGATCTGTGCACAGATCTGTCTAGTTCCGGCGAGAAAACAAAGAAATACATGCATGCATGGTTCCTGAAAGGCAAATCGTCTTAAAAAAAAACCAACAGCGAAAACCAGGAACCGAGAAAGAAGAACAAGACTTCGCGGCAGAGTGGAAGGGATAGAAAGCGGTTAAGAAGCGAGATAGAGGAAAATTCGACGAAAACGAGATCAAAAGCAGAAGATCCAATGCCGAAAAGTAGAAACAAAACAAAAGAAAGTATTTACACGGCCGGCGCCGGCGAAAGGCCCGATCCTGCGAAGAAAATGAAGGTTACAGTAGTGAGCAAGTGAAGAGAGAAGGGAGAGTATGTAAATGTGATAAAATTTCAAAACTATTTATTAAATTATCTACTGTATAAAAATATAAATTTTAATAATATAATTATAAAATGATATTTAAGGGATTTATAAAATATGTAATATAATATATTTAAATAATATATTAAATATTAATATTTCATATGTTATTTATAAATCAATTTTTATAATTTAATTTATTCATATTATTTATTGATAAAATGACATTAATTTCTTCAATACACGTATTATTATTTTTACCAACTGACATTCCAACGCAATTTATATTTTTAATAATTTATTTTTATTAGATTATCATCAAAACTTATAAATATAATATTTTCATAACAGAATATCACGTCAAATATTTTTTAAATATAATTTGGAATTAAAATTTTAATTTAACAAATTTTTTAAAAATAAAAGTCAATTTTAATTAAGGGTAAAATTTTAAATGAAAAATTTGATTAATGGTAAAGTCGACAAAATAAAGCCTAAAATTTATAAAAATATAATTTATAGAAATATGACCAAATATTTAGTATAAAGTTATATTTTTTTAACAAACATATATCATTCCAAAAATTTTTAGATTAAAATATAACACATTAACTATATTTTATAATTAATTTTTAACTAAGATAATTTATATATTCTAAAAAGATAAGAAAAATATAGTTTTAGAAATACGTATACTTTTATATACACACCAATTATTATAGAAACATTATACTAAATTAAGCGACGCATTCAATAAAAAATAAGTAAATACAAAAAAGAAAATATACCATAAAATAATAATAAAATATTTAAATTGTAAATATGTTGTTAAGAGGTCCTTTAATTAAAAAGTATATTTTATAAAAAATAAGTAGAGTAGATATAATTTTGAAAAGAATTATCAAAAATTGAAAAGAACTATCAAAAATTGAAAAACACACATAAAATTGTGTCAAAATAACATAGATTAAATAATTTACATCAAAGTATAAAAAATTTGAAACGCAAAACTTTTAGCGATCAAATGACAGGATTTCATGTTCAGTTCGGACAATAATCTTTAAAAACTCAATTTCTGTTTATTTTGACATAAAAATATTAAAAACATTTATAAAATTATTTAGTTCGTAAATAAAATATTTGATAAATTTATCGAACATAATAATCATTGAGAATTATATATATAAAATGTAGTTTTATTATTATAAGGTAATTTTCTTAGAAACCTAAAACGTGAAAGATTGATAGCATGCATAGACATAATAAAGCCTAAAATTATAGAAAAAATAATTTATTAAGATATAACCGAATATTTAGTATATAATAATATTTTCTTAACAAACATATATACATTCCAAAAAATTGGAATAAAATATAACACACTACTATATTTAAAAATTAATTTTAGACTAAAATAATTTAGGTATTCTAAAAAGATAAGAACAAATAAAGTTTTGGAATTAAGTATACACTAGTTGCGGATCCGCGCTATGCGCGGGGAAATATTTTTCGTAATTTTAATTTAAAATAATATATAGATATGTTGATAAAATATATATATATATATATATTGAACGAAATATATATATATATATTACTTTTTAAAAATTACAATATATATATATATATGTTAATAATAATTAAAAAGTTCAATGTTAAAGTTTTTAAAATATATTTATTTTAATAAAAAATTATAGTATACTATATAAGTTTTACCCATTGAAAGAGTAGGATATTTATAATTTTATTAAAAGATATAGTAAATATTTAGTGCCAGTATTTTTGTTAGTAATAAAACATGTTTTATATATTTTATATAATTAAATCTTACTTGAAAATTTATAATATATACAATAATTTATTTACATGTTTTTTTTGTTAAATTACATTTGATAAAGATATAT